>CM061532.1:28404868-28639865 GCA_030545055.2 Neoaliturus tenellus | reverse complement strand
GTTAGGATTTAATAAGAGTGAAGATTCTTGGATACCTAAAAAGGATCTCATATAATGATGGAGCATCATTTTAGGTTTAACCTTTACAAAGGATGGAGATAATACAGCAAAAGGATAGTTTTACTATTAATAATATTGATGAACTCACGGTGGACAATTCGGAATTAAACAGCGGCAAACATGGTGTTTTGTTACCAAACACGGTGCGTTGTCTTGTAACCGGTCCATCCAATTGTGGTAAAACAAATGTAGTATTCAATTTGATTACAAACCCAAAAGGATTGCGTTTCAATAACTTGTATGTCTTTTCCAAATCATTACAACAACCCAAATACCAATTATTAGAAAAAATATTTAATAATGTGCCAGAAGTCAAATATTACAAGTTTGATGCAAGTGAAAGCGTAATGCAACCGCATGAAGCTAAACCATTTTCAGTTTTTATATTTGACGACGTATCCTGTGAAAACCAAAACACTATCAGGAGCTATTTCGCTATGGGGCGACATAACAATATAGATAGCATTTACATAGGTCAGACTTATAGTAAAATACCAAAACAACTGATAAGAGACAATGCAAATGTGTTAATTGTATTCAAACAGGATGAAACTAACCTAAAACACATATATTACGATCATGTCAATGCGGATATGTCATATGAACAGTTTAAAGACATATGTGGTAAGGCTTGGGCTGAAAATTATGGATTTTTGACAATTATGAAGGAACAACCACTAAAAAACGGTCGATACAGGATAGGTTTTGATAAATTTATATTAATTCACTAACCATTATATCACACAATCATTCTTGTACAGCACGTCTTGCTACAAACATGGTTAACCAAGAAAAGTTAGTAAAGGAAATTAAATCACTTAGTGATTCTATTCGGGCTAAAAACAGAGCGTTAAAGTTAGGTATCAGCGAAAGGGAGAAATTTCTCGAATCTACTTTTAAACCTATTACAGAGCCTTTGAAACAATTGAACAAAAAATTGACTAAACCTTCTTTTGAAGGTGATATTATTGCTCCGATAACACAATATGAAAGGGAAAGTGTAATATCAGAAGATATTAGCGATGAGGACCCGGAAGCCTCCATATTTAGTGATACAACGGCAGAAAGAGAAGATGTATATGCTGGTAGTGAAGAGGAAGTGGTATCTATAGCGAGTGAAGAAGAAAAAACAGAAGGAGAACCATCAAACATAAGCTTATTGGGTGAAACTATTCATACAAAAGGACCGTTAGGAAGGAAATACTTGTTAAAACTGTTAATTGGAACTGATTCTACTAAAAAATACCACAGTTATGGAGCAAGAATGTCCAAAGAAGGTGTAATGATTGGTAATAGCAAATTAGATGTCGATGAACATGATAATATTCACATAGGTGATCAAATATATAAGGGAACAAGGGGGCTATTTGAATTATTATTTGAAAATAAACCTTTAAAAGCATTGGTAAAAAATGATGATTTGGAAGTGTATAGCAAAATTTTGGATCAAACTAATGCATATAAAAGAAATTATTTACCTGAAGCACCCATATATAGAAATAAATCTGTAAAATATAAAGATTTTGTTTCCAAATTAATACCGATTATAAGAAGAAAACCTGTAAAAAGAAGATTAGTAGCATCCACTTTAGATTTAAGTTCTCCAGAACCGAGAAAAAGAAGCAAATCAGTCACCGGTAAAGGATTGATGAAGAAACTATACAATACAAACGTAATTTATTACAATAATATCAATAAATTGGTGGATAGAATGAAACTAATACATGAAGCCAAAGAGGCGGGTCATACTGGATTGGAAAACGAATGGGTGGCTTTAGTGGATGAACTTAGAAACCGAGGGGTAATCTCATAAAAATGCGTTACTCCCTAAAATGCTATTCAGTTGCACCATGAGTGTCGACAAGTTCGGACGGTATTCCTCGGATGGATTATATTACGCGAATAACTTAAAAAGAGGAGCTGGTTTACCACAAACACCTGAAGGAGATTATGATATTAGTAATAAAAGGTTAAAAAACATAAAAGATCCCACGGATGAAAATGATGCAGTAAATTTAAAAATAGTAAAGGAAAAGATATCACCAACATTAAGACTACAAAATAACACATATGATGCAGAAAATCATAGAATTATCAACGTTGATAAACCAAATCAAAACGGTGATGCAATAAACAAAGGTTATTTGTTATCTGAATTAAAAAATACGTTAAAATTCAATGGAAAAACGTATAGTGCTAACAATAAACGTATATCCAACATAGATGATCCTAAAGATGAAAAAGACAGCGTGAATAGACGCTATTTACATTCTTTAATACCTGAAAAGACAAAAGATGGATTTTCTTTTTATAAATTTGTTATTAACGATATAGGTTATCCAAAAACTGAAAACGATGCTGTAAATCTAAAATATATTAAAGATCATTGTATTATACGTGATGTAGGGGTTATAGATTGTTTTGGTAATTGTTTAGCAAATGTTAAAGATGGTTCGGCACCATCAGATGGTGCAACAGTGGGTCAAATGATGGAAACCTTAAAACAAGAAACAACCTCTTTTGTAAAACAAGATCAAGTAGTATCGAAGCAAGGGGATGAATTTGTTCAAGGTAATGAAAAATTTAATTTATTAACATACAAAAATAATGCCTGGGATTGCATGGATAAAAAGTTATCAAATATGGGATGGGGTTATGATAAACATGATGCAGCTGCTTTATCACAAACCGTACATCTAGATCCAGATAAGTATTTTAGATGGTTTACATGTAAAAATAGAGTGATAAGAGACTTGGGACAAGGAAGAGAAGCAAATGATGCTGCAACTGTAGGACAGACCATTACAACATCATTAAAGGATAGTAAAGTGTATAATTGTAATAATAAACGTATAACAAACCTTAAAGACCCTGAACATGTAGATAATGCTGTCACTGTTAATTTTCTTGTAAAAGTTTTAGGTAATGCGATATTTGATTTACACAATCATTTTACATCAGATATTCTTCAAGGAAAATCGGGGCATAATACTTATGATGAATCCATGAGAGGTGAGTATATTAAACGAGAAATTTATAATAAATACTTTATTAACCCTAAAACGCAAAAGTTTAGATCATCAGATTGGGGTGATATTGATATTTAATTAAATAACTCAATAAATGACTTCATTTATGTGCAACCTGTCATAGAGGTAACACATAGGTTACGCTTTTCGAATATAAAAGACAATCATGGCATTTCATTACACCAGTCCATATCGAGACACTATACGGAAAGGAGGCGGTATCACGTCCACAGCAGTTTCTCTGTTAAGTAAAGCTTTAAATCGAATTCCAGTAGGATCTGTCGTAAATAGAGCAATAGACGCTTTACCATACGAATTTCACATACCGGGAGGTTATCAATATTGCGGACCAGGAACGAAATTGAAAAAACGGTTAGAAAGAGGTGATCCAGGCATAAATAAGTTAGATCAAGCTTGTAAAGAACACGATATAGCATATTCCACATTTAGCGATACAAAAAATAGATCGATAGCTGATAAAAAGCTCGCGGATATAGCTTGGCAACGAGTAAAGTCTAGTGACGCTAGTATTGCAGAAAAAGCGGCGGCTTTAGCGGTAACAGCAGGTATGAAGGCTAAAACAGCAGTAGGAGGTGGAAAAAGGAGGAGTAGGGGTAAAAAAAGTTTAACTAAGACGAAACATGGAGGAAATATTAGAAGAAAACGACGTTCCACCAGAAAGGGTAATAAAAAACCAACAGTATGGTCAATGGTAAAAAACGGGGCAGGTCTATACCTAAGACCATATCGTGCATATTAAATAAAAGAAATCAATTAGTAATACCGCATAAAGCGTTAACAAATATCGAATTATTTAAATACATTTCATGTTTAAAAATACCTTTTTTTCGCGGTGTCTTTATGAAAGATGATTTACCAGTTAAAATGTGGAAAAACGAAACCGGTATTGTAAATTTAGACAATTCTGAAGGTCCTGGCACTCATTGGGTTTGTTATAAGAAATTAGGTGAAAATATATATTACTTTGATAGTTTTGGCAATTTACCACCACCTAAAGAACTTGAGCGTTACTTTAAATCTGCTAAAAACATATATTACAACTATAAAAGAGAACAACCCGATAACACTTTAATATGCGGCCATTTATGTTTGGAATTCCTAGCTAAAAGTATCAGTCACAATTGAGATGTCTTCCTATACGGTATCATTAACAGGAAAATCGTCCACTTTACGAAGTATCCTTTTCCCAGCTTTACGCTTGCAAAAAGGAAGATTTTGGGAGGCGGCACTGTTAGATTTTACAACTTACAACTCTATTCCCAATGTTACGGAAGATAAAAATAACTTATTGCATTATTATAAAGGAAAAGATGCCAGTGGGAAGTTTACAGACTTAGAAGTTTGCAGTTTACCCACAGGTTCTTATGAAATTGATCATATTAATGAATTTTTGCAAAATAAAATGGGAAAAGACAATATAACATTAAAAGGTAATAACAATACTATGAAAGCTGAAATTAACTCCAAATATTATATAGATTTTACTCAGGAACATTCAATCGGTGAATTGTTAGGATTTCCCAAAGATGGGTCAATTTTAGAACCAAATCAAACACATTCCGGTAAACAAACTGTAACTATACTAAAAGTCAATAGTATAGATATAACTTGTAACATTATACAAGGAGCTTACAGAGATGGAGCAAATACTCATATACTACATACTTTTTACCCGAGTGTACCTCCAGGATTTAAAATTGTTGAAAAGCCACAAAACCTAGTATATCTGCCGTTGAACACCACTTTCATTTCAGACATCGTGTTGAACGTATTGGATCAAGACGGTAACTTGATAGATTTCCGAGAAGAGCCAATTACAGTTAGATTACATTTAAAATCGACACTTTAATACAAAAATCATGGGTTTATCATTTAAAAGTGGACAACCTACGGGAAACCACATTAGTAGCTCTTCAGCTGTGGAGGAGTTAACACGCGAGAACATTCGTTTCTTAGAAAAGATTGGTTTAAAATTAACCGATTATGGATATACTGGATATAGCGCAGGGTCCGACATTCGACGAAACCCTATGGGAAAAAGAATATCACACCCACAACCCTTACACTTCATCAAAATTGAACAATAACGATGAAATTCGTATTCCTATACAACATCAAGACATTTACACACTACCATGTGAAAGTTACTTGTATATCGAAGGAAAAGTAACAAAAAAGGACGGTACTACTACTGGTACAACAGTTCCATTTATAAATAACCCTATGGCTTTTCTGTTTGATGAAATTAGATATGAAATATCAGGTGTAACAGTTGATTCCACTAAAAAAGTAGGTATTGCAACAACTTTAAAGGGGGTAACATCTATATCACCTAATGAAACCAATTTACTTCAACCGGCCGGATGGGTTTTACCTCAACATGACATAATCACTCCGAATACAAAGGGATATTTTGATTTTCATATTCCATTACGTTTGTTGCTCGGATTTGCTGAAGATTATAGAAAAATAATATTAAATGTTAAACAAGAATTAGTTTTGTTGAGATCTTCTAACGATAAAGACATTATTAAAGCTCCAGATGGTACAACGGATGCAAACCTAGAATGGAAATTAACATTAGACAAAATTGTATGGAGAGTTCCACATGTTAAATTAGCTGACGAACATAGAATGCTACTATTAAGGAAGTTAAAGGCTGATCGTGATATTGTAATTCCTTTTAGAAGTTGGGAATTCCATGAACATCCAAGCTTGCCAACTACAGATCGTCACACTTGGACTGTTAAAACATCTAATTACGTAGAACGAGCCAGGTATATTATATTTGGTTTACAAACAGATAGGAGAGACAGCATCACAAAACATGCAGGCAAATTTGATCATTGCAACTTAAAAAATATTAAAGTTTATTTGAATTCACAATTTTTCCCCTACGACAATTTAAATGTGTCATTTGCTAATAAAAAGTACAGTATATTATACGATATGTATGCGAGATTCCAAAATTCATATTACGGTAAAACAAATACACCTTTACTATCACCAGAAGAATACTTAGATGGTTACACAATAGTTGTAATTGATTGTTCTAAACAAAATGAATCAGTAAAATCATCAAGTGTTGACATAAAGATTGAAATGGAGTTTAATGCAGCTATACCTGCAAATACAACTGCATACTGTTTAATTCTACATGATAAAATTGTAACATACACACCTCTAACTGGAATTGTTAAAAATGTATTATAAAAAAACCGGTTTTGTTACATTCCGCGAGTATAAAAGCGGAGCGTGCAGGCCGCTCCTGATCAGTTTGTTGCCTGACATCGTATGGGTAGCATCATCTTCAATATGGCTTCTACTAGTGGTACAACGGAATGCGATATAGAAAAAGAAATTTCAGAATTTTTGGACATGAATGAACAGCAACACGTCACAAATCAAGAAGAAGAAGAAAAAGGTAAAAAGAAAAAATATTTGTCCAAGAGGAAAAGAAATGTGGAAGAAAATATTTCACCAAATATTTTGATGGAAGTATTTTTAAGAATTTTTTATCCAATCTCTTCAAGTTTGGATAAAAGTGTTTTAATTGGAGTTATGAAATCAACCGACTATTCACCTACAGTAATTTTAACTCACGGAACAAAAATGATTTTGTTTACAGCCAATGCTTGGGAATCTTTTATGAAACACCTCCATTTGTTAGAATGTTACTTTAATAGCAACATGTTTGGCAGGAAAACAAAAGTAGGACTATTGGATTCAGACTTGGAAATTGATATTATTAAACACAGAGGTGAACATCAAATGAGATTCAGAGATACGACCAAACATGACATAAAAATTCAACTGAATAGAGAAGAATTTTTTATTTTAACATGTGCAACTGAACCAATAACAAGATATTTAAGACAGCTAGTATTCTCCAGTTCAATTATTAAAGATTATTTAACAGACACTTTGGACAAACAACCGGATGCACCAATTTTGTATGGACCTGTGGACACTTCAATATTCAACAGAATTCCTCATGAAGTTCAAATGTGGAGACAATTGGAACAATATGTGCAAGAAAAAAATAATTTTGTAAAATCAGATGAAGAAACACATTTCAGTGATGAAAAGGATCAAAGTGATGATAATGACAACAACAAAAATGACCAGATGGAAAGTTAAATAAAGTTTTAAAATTTTTCACAACACTTTACACTTAAATTGGTAAATTTTCAATAAAAAATTCAAAATTTTGTGGGTGTAGGCCTACCGGGGATGGTGCCCACGTTAAATATACACCAACGCGCCTTCAACTGTACGGCCTGGCATAAATACATGCCTACCGTGGTGTGGAAAACAGTTGACCTTCTGACACCGTGATGGATAGACGGGTGACCTTTCAAATGGACATGGAAGAAGAAATCAAGTCCAAGCCGGGTATTATTGAATTTCAGGCGTTTCGTGGTAACGATGATCGGTTTATAATTAAAGAACTCGTATTTTACGATATAGATAAAAATATTCCTTACACATTTTTATTTAAACCACCATGCTCTTTTTCTTCACTAACCACCAAAGCCGCAACAACAAACCGATGGACTTGGAAATATTTTCATCACATCGATTGGTATGACGGTTTTACCAGTTATTCAGACTTGTATCATATTATGCATCAATTTTCAAACAGATTTACTAATATTTACACAAAAGGACTTGAAAAGAAAAGATGGATAGAACAATTTACATCTACTCCAGTTAAAGATGTGCAAATTAATAAAAATTTTAAATTTATTGCTGAAAACATTTGTATTTGCACACAAAGTATGGAACATGAAAGGGACAGGCACTGTGCGTTAAAAAACGCTTTAAAATTAGCAACTTACCTGCAAGATGGAGAAATCGGTGATGGTGGTGGGGGTAACGGCGATTATAAAAGCGAGGAGCAGACCGAGACCTGGCACGAGTATTACTCGAGATTCCGAGACGACAACATCTCAGAGCAAGAAGACAGCGAGGACCTCTAGAGCAACCATGGCATCCAACCAGTTTCTGCAGTCTTTGGTAGAACAATTCAACGCCCACTCCAAGTCTACAATTTTGCCGGTAAAAAAATGTTCTGAACTCAAGGATGAAAAACATTATATTATACATGCACTGAAGAAAATGGAAACTACTGTCGGCGAAGCAATCTGCTGCAGTCTCAGCGAAGCACCATATACTCCGGGGGATGAAGCAAAATTCCAAATTTACCTTCCGAAGAGATTTGTCCACCTACTACAAAATGAAGATCTACGCTCCATTCAACCGGGATGTCTCTACTTGGTGTCCCACGGATGCAGCGGCAGCAACTCCACCGAGCTTACCATCCACATCGCAGACAAGCAGCAGTGTTAAAAAATAAATAATTTTTTCTTTCTTGTATCTGTTTGTATTTTTTAACTATATATATTTTTGTCATGTAATCTTGTTTGTACTGTTTTAAATAAAGATAAAAAAAAAAAAAAAAAAAAAAAAAAAAAAAAAAAAAAAACACCAAAAAAGGCAACATATCAATATGTGAAACAAAAAAAAATTTCACATATTGATATGTTGCCTTTTTTTTTAAAAGCTCTGGGGTGACCTTGACCTTTGACCTTTGCACAAATTAAACATAAATTTTTTTCAAACAGCAATGTGTGTGTGTGTGTGTGTGTGTGTGTGTGTGTGTGTGTGTGTGTGTGTGTGTGTGTGTGTGTGTGTGTGTGTGTGTGTGTGTGTGTTCCCCCACCATTTCCGGTTACCAGCATACAGACTGTAAAGAAGTTCAGTTTGATTGCAACTGTCAAACAATGAGCACCC
Source organism: Neoaliturus tenellus (assembly GCA_030545055.2). Classification (NCBI taxonomy): domain Eukaryota; kingdom Metazoa; phylum Arthropoda; class Insecta; order Hemiptera; family Cicadellidae; genus Neoaliturus; species Neoaliturus tenellus. The sequence continues at coordinate 28,630,959 of CM061532.1, read as the reverse complement.
TATTTGAGCTTTGTGTAAGAAAAATTATTGAAGATCAACAGCTATTTAGCCATACTTTACGATCCAACGCTCCTCAACAAATTAAAATTTTTATCAAACAGTACAAGCTAGACAACAGAGGTTACAACACTTTTGGTTGGTACAAGTTTGGTGATGGTACAAAATTTTGTCGAAGTTGTGGAAGGGCCGCTGTATCCAACCCGGCACAATTCCTACAAGATGATGGATGTTTACAATATGGTCATGTGGCTCCAGTTTTAAGTTACCATACACCTAAAGAACTTTGCGCCATTTGTTCAATCAATATGTTTAGTTGGCAAAAATTTAACCACCTCTCATCAGACAGCGTGTAAACAACTTCCCCCCACCACTATTTCATACTACCTTCAAACGACCATGCTAATATTCATTCCGCCTTTGGACATCATACGGAAAACATCAAGATGGCTCTGACTGTAAAATGTGCAAATTATGAAGAAGTATTTGTAAGAAATCTGCAAGAATTAAACGAAATTGTTCAAGAATTTAAATCACTAATCGAACAGGGATACCGATTGAACATGCAAATTTTTGCTTGCAACACAAAATGCCCTCATGTCCCCAGGGATGACGAGCCGCCTAGGTCACCATCATCAACTTCTTCAGCCTACTCCTCTAGATCATCCATGAAGACTCAAGCCAGTCCAAACTTGGAATATTTCTCCTGACTAATATTTATATTTTGTATCCTCATTGTACTTCAATATGCATATTTTTGTATTGTAATAAAGGAATGATAAAATAAAAACAAAATAAAAAAACCTATCTTGCTACAGTATTGTAGCAAGATAGAATTTTTTTAAAACACAAATTGGATGACCTTGAACATGTTCAGGTTTTCCCCTACCACTTTTCCTCTTGGAGACCTCAGATGCAGCACCAATGTGTTTCATTACATCTTCATCTTTTGAGCTGCAAACATGGATGTTCCACCACCAATATATGAGGCCGATGAAGCGGAAAGCCTGGGGAGGAGGAGATGCCAGCATGTGGATCTAGTGGAGATGATGGAAAAAAGGATGGAAGAAAGACGGATCAGGAAGGACCATATGCTAATTCAGAGAATTTTAAAATTAGATCTCTTCATAATCTTGGCCTTATTGATTGCAATCTTCTTCTACTTGGTATACGCAGTTGTATACTGCCTAAGATGCATTGAGTGTTCAGATAAAGCAGCCAAATTGCCAGTTTTCAACACTACTCTGTAAATAAAATTTTCTTTTTTAAAACTCCAAATGGTTGACCTTGAACACGTCTCAACCTGTCTGGTTGTATCAATTACCCCCACCACCACAATTCGAAAATACCAATCCTGCAAGCAAGACTTGCTTCATTTCCAACTCAGCTACGCTAGAGGTTACACAACACAATGAAGTGGGAATTACTTGTTGACAACCTTCAATACCTAAAAGAAATTTATGAAAAATTGCACATGCGGCTACTTCAAAATCCAGGGATGGTAATTAAAATGGAATTGGAATACGACTGTCCAACCATCGACGACAGTATGGATGAAGCAGAAGGGGTAGTCCAAAATACACAAGGAACATGTTGCTGTGAAGAAAATTCTTCCACAACATCAAGCACAAGTCCGGACAGCACATATGGGGATGAAGGAGGATTTTTGTAAATAAAATAAAAAAAAATAATTTTTTTTAAAACTTCAAATGGTTGACCTTGAACACGTTTGAACATGTTGAGTAATGTGGATAAAAATTTTTTTTTTTCTTTCTTATGCCTATTGCTGAATAAAAAACTCAGTTGTATAGTTTGCAAAAAATTTTTTTTTCATTTCATCTGACCACTGTACCCCCACCATCTCCTTATCCCCACCACCCTGCCGAGTACCTCAGATACACGGAGAGACTTGCTCAGTTGCTGTTCAACTCTTGTGGTGTGCACATCTCACTTTTTGCACTCAATTTACTTATATTGAGTTTAAATTTAAATATTTAGCCAAATATCAAACATTTTTTAATTTTTCGGCAAAGTTTTAAATAACAAAAAAAATTTTTTTTTCACTTTTGGTTTGATTGAAATTTCACAAGTTCCAAGATCACCTGAGAAAGAATAAAAAATAAATATTTCTCAGGAAATATTTCCAATCCGAGTTACGGTAAAGGACGGGCTCGGATGAGTTGTTGCAAAAATTTTAATTTTTTCTTCCTTCTGACCACTTTACCCCCACCACCTCCTTATCCCCACCACTAGGCCGGGTACCTGGAATACCATCTGTGTACAAGTCAGTACGTCTTCGGACGCGGTGCTGTTCGGATCGGGTGTCGTTTGTCGCACTGTCGGGTGTTTGAAGAAATTATTCTTCGGCTCTCAGTCTCTCGGTGGGTAAGTAAAATATAAAAATTTTTTTTTCAAGTGGGGTTGCTGGGACGGGTCAATGACCCCTGACGGATATATTAGGTCTAGAGTCTGATCGCTAGGGAATAAAAAAAAATATTTTTTTGCACTTTTGTGATTCCTCGAGAAATTTCAATTTCTCAACAAAATTTGAGGAATCGCAAAAGTGCAAAAAAAATTTTTTTTTGTTTTCTTGCGTGACCTTGACCTAATTAACGTCAGTGACGTCATCATGATGACGTCAGCGGTAATGACGTCACCATGACGTCATAGATGTGACGTCATGTGACGTCATATGACGTCATTAGTGACGTCATTGATGACGTCATCACTGCTGACGTCATCGTGATGACGTCATGAGCCAGCCTTCCCAAAAACACACTACTCTTAAAACAACTGATATTAGGGGAATGTAAGAAATAGTAAAATCCTCCATTAAAAATTTAGTCTGAAAGCCGATTTTTGTTTAAGTTGGCCTTATTTGTTTTGGATTAGTAAGATTTTTGATTAAGAAAAAAATACACCTTTGAGGTTAGCGCTTGAAAAATAATGATCAGGTGTTTTTCTGTGCACTTTTAAAAGTATTCAGAAAACACCAACTTTGACAAATAATTACAGGACAGAAAAGTACTGTTCTTCGTGCAGTATGATGAAAAAACAAAGTATCATCCATCAAGAGTATATGTAAAATCAAATAGCGGAAATATGGTTTTACATTTTTGTAGTGAATTTTATAGGCATTTTATATTATTAAATGTAGTTTTCAATAACACATATTGTTAAAAATCACAAACCAATAAAACTTGGCTATAAATTGTTTACAAAACTTTAAAAGTGTATTTTTATTTGTTTGTTTATTTTAACATGAGCTATTTCAACAAGCAACAGTTAACTAACTGTTGCTTGTTCTGCTCTGTACTCCTGGTACAGCTCTAGTAATTCATTCACCTACCTATTAATTTATTGATAGTTTTGGCTGATTTTATTTGGTGTAAATTATAAATGTTTCCAAATTTGTAAGTAAGCAATAAAAACTCGGTCCAAAATTGATATGATCAATAATTAAAACCTATGATAACAAAAAACTAGGAAGGTCATTAAAACTGAAAGAACTTGTTATCTACATACAATTTGAATTTCGATGTTCTAGTGAGTTATTTAAATACATAATAATTAACTTTCTATATATTTCACACGAATTAGGTTTCTACTTGATTTTACCTTCTCACATATTTTCTATAGAATACGAGGATTGAAAAGAAATCTTTAATGTTATTGTAAAAATTTCTTGTTAAAAAGAAATTAAATTTGTATAAATTATATAAGATATTATTCTTATGAGTTATGGTACTTTATTCCTCTAGTATGTCTTTGTATATTATGATGAAAAATAAAAATTAAAACAATCTTCATCTTAACATACAATAACTTAACCACAACTTAACACACTTAACAACACAACTTAACTTAACACAATATAACCTTATTATGACTTATAATTAAAATAAACCATTAGAGTAGTGTTACTCTGAAACTATTACTTATTTCATGCATGTGTGTAGTGAAATATTTAATATTTTGACTCTGCATTTTATTTTAGGCTGTAATGAACAAAATATAAAAACATCATTTGGCCAGTCAGCTTTTGTTAAATGGTTAAACAACAGTTTACACGGACCCAAAATGTGGATCAGATAAGCCATTCTATTGTTTTGTAAATTGCTGATAACACCAAAACAAAAACGACATGTAAACGGTTTTGTTCGCCGTATTTGTCAACTCTCTACTATAATTCTATTTTTAATGTTCAAACGTTTTCCTGCAAACATTCACACAAGTGTAAGAAGACATTTACGTTTAAATTTTATGAAATCCATACATGACAAATATTGTGTTATACATGACATTATTAATGAATAAATGCCATAAATTATATACATGTAAAATAAATTATTAGTAGAATAGGATTGAAATTTTATTAGAACAAAAAGTTACTTGTCAGGTTTACTAGCTTTATTGCGGAATTAAGTACGTCTTTATCTAAAACTTTGAATTTGTGAGTCATGTTAGAGGAGCGAAGCTTTGTTCCCCCTTTGTATTCAAGTTATGCTTAAAGTTTCATCTTGTATGGTACATGTGTATGTTTTATTACCGTAATTAAAAAGTTATAATTAACAATACCCGTCATCATATAAACTGTACCTGACATAAATATTTCACTTGAAAGTTATAACATAAATACTTAAAGAAACCAATGTTGGGTTTAAAAATGTATGTTTATATGTAAAATATTCATAATTTAAACTCTTATTTTGCATGCTTTCACTTAATGCATAAATAGATTCTGTAAATTATAATTTTAGTATTTTCCGTTAAAAAATAACTTAATTAATAGTGAACCTTTCACTAAATTGTAATCATACGTTTGTTGGTTTTGATGTTGTTAAAAAATATTACTAGGTCTAGGGATGAGCCAATAAAATTAAAAATATTTTGATAGATAAAAAAATACAAACGTTTTTACGGTCGGTTAAATGGCATTATTAAATCAAGTTATTAGAACATGGCTACTGTAACAATCCTTATGGTTTTCATGGAATTGTGGTAAATATCACAAATTAATTGGCAATTTTTATAAAACTCACAAAAACATTACGTGGAAATTCTTAGTTATTAAACTATCAATTAATCTCTTTAATAGTCTAGTCAAATTAGGGTTCTACCCGAAAGTAATTGCAGCAAACTAATATATTTTGACCGATTCTTATGTAAAATAATCTGAGAAAAACGATGGTGAAAAGTCTACTACTCTTCAACCATTTTAAAAATCCACCATTTTAAAAATTGGCCATAGCAGGCCGGTGCAGCGTCGGAGGGTGGTAGACTTTTCACCATCGTTTTTCTCAGGAAATTTTACATAAGAATCGGTCAAAATATATTAGTTTGCAATTACTTCCGGGTTCAGCTATTTTTTTAGCTTATTTTACTAGAGTATATAAGTAATAATATTGTGATATCGTAGATCGATTCGTTAGTGGATGATAAGAGAAACTCCTATCTCCGAATTAAATCAATTATGATTTTTCAGTACACTCGCCTGCGTTAAATAAAACAGCTCTGAGGAGTGGCCCAGGGCAAAAGGCTGGCATCAATAATGTTCAGAACCAAATTTACTCGCAGCTATAACGTGAGAGGGACTCCATTTACATCAATATATATTCATGATGATATAAATGAGGTGTATTTTGATACTGGTAATTAGAATGCCGATAGGGGGAGATATCCAATCAGTGAATGATTACTGTAAAACCTTGAAAGTAATATAAATATGACATCACATGAACTTTCCATTTTCTTTTTTTTACTGTTTCCACAAAATAAGTTTTTTTAAAGGTTATTACTGTTTCAAAATAAAAAGTCATTAATTTAACTTTATATTTGACGAACAAATATATACTATTATAGTAATATTAGTAATAGTAATATATCTAAGTAGTGTGAAATTGTTGGTGCTGGGCCAGTTCAAGGTCACCTGAGGGATGACGTCATCGAGGTCAATGACCTCACCGATGACGTCATCGATTGCATCATCGATGACGTCATCACCAACGACGTCATTTCGATGACGTCACACTCATGACGTCACAAAAATGACGTGCTGATGACGTCATCACCCCTTACGTCATAAAAATGACGTCACCGACGCCACTAAGGTCAAGGTCACGCCGAAACTTAAAATTTTTTAGCACTTTTGCCGTTTCTCGCACTACGCTCCGAGTTACAGTCCGAGTCCCCGTGACCTTGACCACTTGGAGCGAATTTTCGATGAGAAACGGCAAAAGTGCTAAGTTAAACTCGAGTTTCTGACATGACTCTGCCTAAATGGGCAATCGGTAATCCCTCAGGTGACCTTGAACCAGCACAACACCAACAATTTCATATTACTGTGACCTTGAAAACCTAACAACGGAGCGCCGACACCGATGCGCACCCCACGACAGCCACCGAGTGACTGACTGTCAGGCTCTGTGTACTCTAGGTATATCGGCTTGAGAGACTAAGACTCTAAACTGTCAGGAATGGGAGTAACTAACTGAATTTTGCAAGGAAAAGTCATTTCATCCAATATTTTAAACAAATCTTCATCAGTAAAACTTATATTAGTCTGTTTGGTATAAAACTTAGGGTGTCCATGCAACAGTTTGCGCCACTTAGTTAAAGTCGAAACCCTTTTGACTTTGAGTGGTGGACATTGAGCAGCTAATAAAGTCTTAACACGGCTAAGTTTCTCACCTACAACGTCCCGCGACATGGCTTCCCTTCATAAAAGTCCGCACAATACTGAGAGACCGCTTGTAACGCATGAGTCAAGGGAAAAGAGGTGGGGAAAACAGCAGGAGTGGGGGAAGGTCACAGTGGTGGGGGAAGGTGAGGTTGTACGCTGGAGTATAGCATCACTTCACCATGAGCTGTCCTACAGTTAACACACTGTTCTCTTGGCCCGAGTTGGCACTAGAAGAAACATTTCTGTACAGCTTAGGCTGTGAGAGCCGAGGAAGCAAAGTCAAAGTGGAAATCGTGTTAAACTCCAAGATGAAGAGTCTCCTAAATAAACTAATTGTATCTCTGCAATCCTCTATAACTCTGGAGAAATACCACTTTATAAAGCGACACCTTATTCTTTGGCAAAACGAATTGGAAATGAAAAAGATTACAGTAAAATTAATTTAACTTTAAATTTGGACAGGACACTCATGGCGATACCACGTGGCGTGCAAACGCCACCCTAAACATTACAAGTTAGGTTATTGAGCACCTCTGGTACGATAACCGACGTGCTAGAGTTAAAGTGTGATGACCTTGAGTCAAAACACTGAAATACTACAAGTCGATATCGTCCCAGAGTTAAAGTGTAGTGACCTACATTTAAAACTTGTAAAATAACTTACATATAGAGAGCTGGAGAACAGCGAGACACACCGCATGGAAGCTGGAGACATACTGGCGAAGTGGTGTTGTGCAGCCTAGGGACCCAGTTGTGGTGGGGGTATAGCCAACACTTAGAGTACAAGTGTCGTGGGTGACCTTGACCCACTTAATTTACCTAAACCCCCCCCCCCCCCCCCGACAAAAAGTGCGAGCCCCCCCCCGACAAAAAGTGCGAGCCCCCCCCCCACCCCCCCCCCACCCCCACCCCCACCACCACCCCCACCCCCTCCCCCACCCCTGATATCCTGGGTGTGGCAGCCCCGGTGGGGATATAAGGGGGCCCGGCCACAGCCTGCTCGCAGTCCGCTCCCGCGCGTTGAACGTGAACGATCGAGACGGACCGCCATAGGCATCACTAAACATTGAATGGCGCCTTCAGTGTTTAGCGAAGTCTACTCTAACTTTAAGACTTGTATTAGTTGTAAGATATTGCGCTTGCGTTTGGGTATTGCGAATTGTTTTATATGAGAGTGTTTCAATTGTACCCTATGTCTCCTGTGTGTCTTTTATACTTTGTGTCTTGTTTGTCATATGTATTTAATGTGTATGTGCTTGTTCCAGCATTGACTACGTTGAGCTTAATTGTGTGTTGTAAGTGTGTTATATTTATCTAAAGTGTATACGCTTGTTTTAGCATTTCCCCTTGAGCTTTTTCAATGCTCAAAGTAAATTGTAAAGACAGGGAACGGGAGTAGGCCCCCGTGTAAAGCCACTTTTTATAATTGTTAGGCTCCTCTCATGCATGCTTCAATGCGGCTGAGAAATTGGAGTTGGTCCGTTTGTACGCTTATACGGGGGTAATGAGCCGATGGCCTCTGCACTCGGACCGAGGACGTAAGCCACTAGGGTGTCCTCAGTTAGTTTCCCTTCTGGAAACTCAAAATTATGTACGGTAAATGAAACTTTGTTAGCTATTTGTGTGTTTTGTCCCCAAGGCCCCCGAACATTCGTGGTTCGCCATGGATGTACGGGGGCCGAAATTTTTTTAATGTTCGTTTGGCCTTGACCTAGTAAGAACTTATACAAAGTTACTGCATTGCTGAACTTAAATATTAAAGATAGGGAACAGGAGTAGGCCCCCGTGTAAAATAGCATTTTTTATTCCAACGTTAATACACTCCTTCATGCATGCTTCAATGCGGCTGAGAAATTGGAGTTGGTCCGTTTGTATGCTTATACGGGGGTAATGAGCCGATGGCCTCTGCACTCGGACCGGGGACATAAGCCACTAGGGCTGTCCTCAACCTCTTTCAAAATTATTATGTAATTGAGTTTTTGTTAGCTATTGGAAAAGTTATTTGTTAGCAATGCAGTAAATGCGTAAGTCTTGCGTGGTGAAGGTTAGACAACATTGGATGTTGCCTGTTGTCATAGTTGGGTCTCTTCGGAGGCTACAGCGATGACAACCCAAGTGCCCCACACCCCCATAGGGGGGTGTGGGGCTTATTTTTTTAAAAGTTTCGTGTGACCTTGAACCAAATATTAAAGTTTTTCTTTGGATTTTAACTGGTAGGTATTACTAACACACAAGTCTGGAGTTCCCCATAGTTGTATCTTTTCGGAGACTATAGCGATGGCAACATAAGGGTTAATTTTTTAAATACCCCCCCCCCCGACAAAAAGTGCAAACCCCCCCCCCCCCGACAAAAAGTGCAACCCCCCCCCCGACAAAAAGTGCAACCCCCCCCCCCTTGGGTGGGGTCGCCCTTGGCTGGTGGGGATATAAGGCGGCCGGGTTGCACGCACTTCTCATTCTTGCTCCAGCCTTCGTTGGAAGTGCTTCTCCGTTTCTTGCAATTAACGCTCTCTCCACCGCAACATGCGCTTCAAGAACTATCCACCTGTTCTCCCATACATCAAATCGAATCCAACCAACATGTCTACTCCGACCAACACGTCTACTCCGACCAACACGTCTACTCCGACTTCAACCTCCGCTGCTACGATTCTCCAATCCTGTTTGATGGGCACAATCCTCAACTGTTTGAAGATGCCGTCGGCTCCTTCAATGCCCAGCCTATCTCCGTTGCTACCAACGGAACGATCAAGTGCAAGTGTCAGTGGTGCTGGTGATGCTCCGTCGACTTCAAGAGGGGCTGACGCTCACCCTGCAAGCAGCCGAGTGCTCATAGCATCACCACCAATCTCACTGCTGTCAGATTCTGATTCGGAGTCAGCGGTCTTCAAGGAGAAGAAGAAGTCGAGGTCCAAAATCATTCCCTACTCCCGTACAAAGAAAATCCTTTCCTATACAAAGACCCAATGTCCACTACCCGTATCCCCCATGCCATCCACACCAGTCAAACCATCCCGTAAATCGATCTTTTCCCCAGACAATTCTACCTCACCCAAAGCCAACATTCCATCTACAGTCAAACCATCCCGTAAATCGATCTTTTCCCCAGACAATTCTACCTCACCTAAAACCACCATTGATCTAACCCATTCTCCTACCCGACCCAAAATTGTTTGCAAATTGCCCCTTGACCGTGCTAAACCATCACCCTCCATCCTTTCCAGCCAGCCTAAGTTAGATCAAGCGCCGCTCCAAAACACTAAGAGTCCAACACAAAAGAAACGTAATCGTGTTAAATGCCCTGCTGGCAAGCGTGATAAATGCGATTATGTTTGGTTTAGCAGAGAGGCTGTGGTTCTTTGTTGTCCGAATTTTGCTCTTCCAGAAAAAGATCGTTGCCAACGACACTTAAATAAGAAAATCAAAATTCCGACACCAAAGCCCTATAGCCTTAATATTATGCCTGAAAAGTCCAAGTTCAAACACCCCAACAGTCCGCAGAAGCTGAAAATTAATAGGCTCAAGAGGGACAAAAAATATTATTTCATTGTTCAAGCTTATGGAGCATTTAATATAAATGTGCAAATCATTCTAAAAGGTGATGGCCGCCTTCATAGAATGAAAGTACCACCTGCGATGGTACAAAGAGAATTTTTTGTCCCCGGGGCTTATTTAATTCGAAGAAAAGGATGCTTATCTGTTTGGGAAATGGATTAGGACATGGGCTCACTAAAAAATCAAAATTGTTTAAAAGTGTTGGACATTAATTAAATTTCTTCTTCCAAATTAATTTTTCCAAATTTAGTCTCAACCCTCTTAAAGTAAGGGAGAGGGGTATTATACAAGTCAACTAATAAAAAAAAAAAAAAAATACTTGACTTGTATAATACTTTAACCTGGCGGTGATGTAAAGTCACTGGGACAATCTCAAACCGTGTCCTTGAAGGTGAAGACTAAGTTACAAAAAAATCTTTAACAAATAAAAACTTACCTCCAAACACTTGTAGCTTGCTACAAGTGTTTGGAGGTAAAAATTTTTCAAAGTTTAAACGACCTTGACCCATATAAATTACTGTTTAAAGTAAAGTGCTAACCTTACAACTAATGTCGTGTATCACGTGATACCCTCCACTCTAACGCTCTTAATAAGCTTGTATGAGCCGTTCATTTGCTTCAGTCTGTTTCTGTACTCCGTGGTAAACATGTCACGGTACAATTACAAAGGTGGTGACTTCTTGATAGATCAACACAATGCTTGGGAAGTGCTAAACCGTCATAGAATGGAAGTTGAGTACTGTATAAGACGAGATGGTTCTACATTTTATCTATGTATTATAAACAACCAAACTTATAAGTATGAACACTGGACAAAAATTAATTATAACAACATAGATGAGCTGTTTGCTTGGGTTTTTGAGGTGTGTAAAGTTATTGAAGAAACCAAAATGATGGGTGTGCTAAAGGTATGTAAAACCGATGACCGCGAAGACTAAGGGAAATTTAGTGGAAGTCCTTTAGCCCCCCCCCCCCTTATAACCCCCACCACTACAAATAGGTATATATAGGAGTGGTAATCCACTGTCCGCTCATTCAGCTTGCAACCGTTAAGCCGAACGCCATGTCTTCAGCTTCTTCTTCTAACTCCACCTCAGGTGTTGGGCCAATCCGATCGGGGCCTTCATCAAGGAGTCGTGTCCGGTTCTCCGGCTTTGGTCCTGTGAGGAAGGAGTTGCGAAGCAGCGGAGCCTCTCAACCAACCACATCGGACGCATCAACTCAGACATCACCAAGCATCATCGAGTGGTACAATGAAGTGATAAAGCAAAGGGACATAATGCTAGAGAATACTCGCAGTGAGCTACTTCATATCCGGAGTAAATGGGAAAAACTAATTAGGAAGTGTGAAAGCCTGTTGGACAGTGATGATAGTGAGGATGAGAGTGGATAGGTGTGTGGGTAAAGACTTGGACTGGGACTTGTGTGTTTGTATGAATGTGTGCGTGAATGTGAAATACAGAGCGGGGGATAGATCACTCTGTGGCAATGGACTAACATGCCACTTAGTGATCTATCCCCCGTTCTGGTAATGTTTTCGGATGGCCTTGACCCATTTTACCAAGGCTAGCCAGTACCCCCACCACTGATAAGTGTATATATATGGGTATTTATGTGCAGTTTGGTTATTCTGCTTTGTACCGCTTAGCTGAATACTACACTTTAACATGGCTTCCAACTCTCGGGCTTCCTCTTCTTCAAGAAGGCGTGCTGCCAACGTGCTGCCTGCTACTCGTGGAGCTGTTCGACCATTCCATAGCATAACTGTTGCTCGAGCAAACGCCTGCAAAGCTCCGATGTTACGGACCCTGCTGGAGGTGAGTCGAGACGGGCAAGGCCTGCTTAGTCCTGGTCAACGACAGGAGCAAGAGAGGCATATGGCGTACTTTAAGCTGCAGGGTGTAGTTCCCAGCTTGAAGTTAGGCGACCCAAGAGTAGCAAGTTTCACCGAGGCAGCGGACTACATATCACACCTCCACACTGTTTTGGAAGTTAAGGACCAACAAATTGAAAACCTAAAAGAACAAATAAAACAATTTAACTTTAACCCGATGGAGTTTGTGGAGGCAGTGATAAGTGATAGTGATGATGAAGGAAGTGAATACATATTAGGTATGTAATGAAAGACTTGGACAGGGACATGTGTGTGTGTGTGTGTGTGTGTGTGTGTGTGTGTGTGTGTAGAATACAGAGCGGGGGATAGACTTCTTTGCGGCAATGGACTAGCATGCTGCTTAGTGGTCTATCCCCCGCTCAAAGGGTACTTTTGAATGACCTTGACCCACTTTAAATGAAGGACAACCGGTTAACTGGTATAAAAGAGGGGGTCTGTACATCCCGACTTCATTCTGCTTTGGACTTTCCAGTGGAACGCTAGAAAAAATGAGTGGATCGCTGCTTGGTGCTAACTTGGACAGGTATTCTGTGATGGTGCATTATGAAGATTGTAGAGACATGTTGACGGCTGTGTATGAGTGTTTGGTGAGAAGGATCTTTCAAGAAAACTGCGAATTTATGTTAGCGTGGAAAAGAAACTTGTTTGTTGATGGTCATGCTACAATGCAAAGCATGAACCACCTCCATGTGTTAAAAGTAGGACATCATAATTTGGACGAATTGGACGATATGTTTAGGGAGCTGGAGTGTTTGATACATCAGAGTTGTAAACCTTGTGAAATTGAAATTTTTAAATTGGATTTGGAATTAGAATAAAATGTGTTAAACAGGACTCGAACTTGGACTTGATTGAGGTTTTGTAAAACAGAGCGGGGGATAGATCACTTTGCGGCAATGGACTAGCATGCTGGTTAGCTGTCTATCCCCCGCTCAAAGGGTATCTTTACGTGGCCTTGACCCACATAAAATGTATAGTTGGTGGGGGTATAAAAAGGCAAACCAATTGGATAGATACACCACTTCCATACCATGTCTCCACTTGACAACACCGTGTTCCATCGCAACAGAATTGTCTCTATTCTGGAGGTAATACCTCTAGAAATTATAGAAGTAGAGGACCAACTACCTGCGGTTGATCAAGAAGAGGAGGAGGAAGAAATAATGGATATTGAAACGGATTCTGACGAAGCTGGTTCAACGGACAATGAAGTGGACTTGCACGCCTACGAAACATTAGAGTCATCATCAGAGTCGGAAATGGAATTCCAATTGGAAATTGAAGAAGAAGAAGAAGAACAAGACACTCCCCATCGTCCAATGGATAGGATGTTAGTTGCCAGAAGAATTATGTACTGTCATCGTTGCCTATTTCGTGATGAGAATGATTCCGACTTTGATGGTGATGTTTCACCTTTGTAAAAAGTTTAAACAAAAAAGTTAAAAAAAAGAATGTGAGCGGGGGATAGAGCACTTTGTAGTAAATGATGCTGCTTAGTGCTCTATCCCCCGCTCAAAATAATAATTCCAAATGACCTTGACCTATATAAATTTTGCTCAAACAAACGTCTTTAAAAAACTTGTACAAAATATTGAATCTAGACCAAATATCACCAATTTATCAAGCCTACTGATAAATTTATTACAAACGGTTGTGTAAAGGCTAAATTTAGCACATGATTGATAACCTGTTTCTATATGACGTCACTTTCCCCACCTATCTGCCTCGGATATAAAGGGTCCCGGTGAAGCGCGCTGCTCATTATTGCGTGGACATTCACAGAGTGTGCATTCAAAGCCAAACTGTTTGAAATGGCTCTTTGCGACATTTGTGGGGAAATCTTTCAAGACGAAGATCTTTTCACCCTACACAAAGAATTACATGAAGACGAAGACAGAAAAGAAGATATTACCATGGATGAAATAGACTTAGACTCAATTGACCGGTTTTTGGAAGAGCACCAGAAGCAGACGGACTACTGGGACAGCTATCTACAGCAAATGCAAAGAAGAAGACCTAGTGTGATACAATTTGCTGGTGCTGGACCATCCACTACTGGAAGACCTATTGAAGAAGAGGACACCGAAGAAGAGGACACCGAAGAAGAGGATATGGAAGAAGAAGAACTGGAAGATGTAAGACAACTGCGCACCACGGCCTTGCCAGGACGAGTTGTAACACATTTCAAAATTAATAATGTTCAATTGGATCTGGAAACATTTATAACCCAGGCTAAGGAACTTGTTGGTCGAACTTTGAGGGAAGAACTACAAAGATTAAATTTTATTAAATTTGGAATGGTGTTAGAGGCTATGTTTAACAATACTGATGGTGAAACAGCATTGAGAGCGTTCATTACCAAAAACCGAACCCTTACCTTTACCTCCAACATCGATGATATTATTGAAGAATGCTTGGAGGAACTTATAACCAAACTTCAAGAACATGAAGGAAGAGGATCTGGATGGACTTTGTCATCAATTGAAGGTATGGATGTAAGGGTTCATAAGCATGGATATGGTTTAAGGGGTAGTAGTTTTATCCCTCTACCAAAGAAAATCCAAAACACCAACTCGTGTAGGAATGTGCAAAATGAAGGTAATGAATGTTTTAAATATGCAATGATAACCAAGTATGTTAAAGATCATCCTTGTAGAGTTGGTAGAGAATATTACGAGAATGAACACCGCTACAACTTTCAAGGTCTCACCTACCCAGTTACCTTGAAAGACATTGACAAATTTGAAAAGAAAAATCCTGGCGTTTCAGTCAATGTTTTTGGTCTGGATGATTCGAACAACGTTTATCCTTTGCGGGTAGTAAAAGATGAGCAAAGAAACCACACGGATTTGCTATTGATAACTAAGGGTGAAATTTCCCATTATGTATGGATAAAGGACTTTGAAGCCTTAGTTGTAAAACAATTGACCAAAAGAGTAAATAGGATTACAGTTTGCAAGAGATGTTTCTGCTTTTCTTGGAAAGATTCACGACGTGGAGGATCGGACTGGTTGTTGGAACATAAAAGACTTTGCAACGAGAACTATGAAGTAAAGATAAGTCTTCCACCGCCTACTCGAGCTTCAATACAATTTAACAAGACAGTTCACCAATATCGAATTCCACTAGTGGTCAACGCAGATTTTGAATCAACGTTAGTACCACAGGAGCTGCCTGACGGTGAAGTGACTAGAAGAACAAAATATCAGCTGCATCAACCCAACAGTTTTTGTTTACTAGTTAAATCAACCTTGTCTGAAAACCAATTGCAAGACTATGGTTTAACATCCACTCCAATACTCTACCGTGGTGAAGAAGCCGCTAAGTATTTCGTAGACCTGTTGTATGACATTGCTGAAAAGGTACAACGCTTGTATGGTAATGTCGTACCTATGGAACCTTTGAATGAGAATCAACAAGAAGAATACAATATGGCATCAAGATGTTATCTATGCGAAAAGAGCTTCAGTGAAGAAAATCCAAAAGTAAGAGACCACGATCACCTGACAGGGTTATACAGAGGAGCTGCTTTTAATTCATGCAATAAAAATTACAAACTGCCATACTTTATTCCTGTCGTTTTACACAATCTTAGCGGCTACGACTCCCATTTTATTATCCCAGAGTTAGGAAGAGATGACGGTAGAATTGATGTTCTTGCTACAACTTTGGAAAAGTACATCAGCTTTTCAAAAACAGTAGGCAAAATTAAACTTCGCTTTGTAGACTCTTATAGATTTATGGCATCTAGTTTGAGCAAATTGTCTGAGAACCTAAGAAGAGAAGACTTAAAAGAAACCAGCAAGATTGTACCTGAAGATAAATTGGACCTAGTATTACGGAAAGGAGTTTTCCCCTATGATTATATAACTTCTACAGAAAAGTTTGAAGAAACTAGTCTTCCACCGATTGAAGCCTTCAATAGCAAATTAAACGAAAGTGAAATCTCCGTTGAAGACTACAATCATGCTTGTAATGTTTGGAACCAACTAAACATTCAAACCTTAGGGGAATATTCTGACTTTTATATAAAATTGGACGTAACTCTGCTGTGCGATGTGGTGGAAGAATTCAGAAACACCTGCTTCTCCGCCTATGGACTGGACCCTCTACACTCGTACACATCTCCAGGATTAGCATGGCAAGCTATGCTAAAGTCAACCAACTGTCGATTGGAACTTCTGACAGATATAGATATGGTGCTCATGATGGAATCTGGTGTACGGGGTGATTTGACACAAGCTGTAACACGTCATGTCAAAGCCAACAACAAGTACATCCCCGGCTTCGACGAGCAACAACCATCGGTCTACCTTGGCTACTTTGACGCAAACAACCTTTATGGTTGGGCAATGTCAAATCCGCTTCCCTACGCTGACTTCAAATGGATCGACCCGGCCACCATCGGAGACATCTCACAGATTCCAAAGGATGGTCCAAAAGGCTATATTTTGGACTGTGATTTTGAATACCCGGAGCACCTTCATGACCATCACTACGACTTGCCTCTTCTAGCCAAGACTGAAGTTTCACCGACAGGAAGATGGCCAAAATTGATGATGACCTTGGAGAATAAAGATCGGTATGTGGCTCACTACTGGGTAGTTCAACAAGCTCTTGAATTGGGTCTACGTATAGTGAGAATTCATAGAGCAATTGAATTCACCCAGTCTTGTTGGTTGAAACCATATATTGATTCCAACACTACAAGAAGAGCTGCAGCGACAACAGCATTTGAAAAGGACTTCTATAAATTAATGAACAATGCCATCTTTGGGAAGACCTTGGAGAACAAAAGAAAACACAAAAATGTAAAATTAGTGAGTGATCCTAGGAAATTGGAAAAATTAGTGCAAAAACCAAATTTTGGAACATCCATGATTATAAACGAAAATCTAGTCGCTGTCAGTATGAAGAAAACAACAATAGTCATGGACCGTCCGTTATACATAGGTATGTCGATTTTGGACATCAGTAAAACCCTAATGTATGATTTCCATTATAACAAAATGGTTAAACACTACGGAAGGGAAAACATTGGAGTCGCATACATGGATACGGACGCGTTTATCTACTGGATAAAGACTTTGGACATGTATGAAGACCTAAGGACTTTTCCATACAAAGAAGATTTCGACTTTTCTGACTATCCGAAGAACCATCCAAATTTTAATGAAAGAAATAAAAAAGTAATTGGAAAATTCAAAGATGAAGCAAATGGAATGCCTTAGAAGAAATAGTGGCGTTGATGGCGAAATTGTATTCATTTAAGATGTACCACGAGAACAACACACCGACAGTCAAGAAAGCAAAAGGAGTGAAGACATCTTATTTGAAAAAACACGTGACATTTGACCACTACAAGACTTGTTTGTTTGAAGATACTACGATATCAGCAACATTCAACAATATCCGAAGCTTCAAGCATCAAGTCTACAGTGTCACCGAAATTAAAAAAGCGCTGTCAGCTCGGGATGATAAAAGACACATTATGCCCGACAAAATCCACACTCTTCCTTTTGGCCACTACTCTCTAAACCCTATCAACTTGTAACCTATTCTTCGTCCTTCTACAACTTCGACCTTATTCCTTTTTCCTTCCGTAAAAAAATGGGGAACACGGCAAGTCAAACGCCGTGTTCCCCATTTTTTTACACAAGTTTGGATGACCTTGACCTATATAAATGATGTGAATATTTAAGACAACATTCATTGTGATTATACATGTGACACAACAAACATTGAAACCTGCAATATGAAGGACTTGAAGCAACAAATTGTCAACGAACTTCATAAACCTGCAAGAAGAAAGTTTCCACGAAGAAATACGGTGATAAAAGGAATTAATGATTTATATCAAGCGGATTTAATTGAAATGATTCCTTATAGCAAACAAAATAAAGGATATAAATACATATTGACTGTTATTAACTGTTTTTCAAAAATGGCAGATGCTTTACCGCTAAAAGATAAAAGTGGCAAAAGTGTTACAAAAGCAATGGAAATAGCTATACAAAGAGACAAACATACTATTAAACATTTACAAACTGATGATGGAAAAGAATATTTTAATAAGGACTTTGCAAATTTAATGAAAAAACACAATATAAACCATTATTCAACCAATTCAGAGGTAAAAGCCTCAATAATTGAAAGATTCAACAGAACCTTAAAAAGTGCAATGTATAAAATGTTTTCCAACAGAGGATCGCATATATGGATTGATATATTACCGAAACTTATAAACGATTATAATAACAAGTTTCATAGAACTATTGGGATGAAACCAAACCAGGTGACTAGCAAGAATGAAAAACTGGTATTAAAACGTATAAAAATGAATACTAAACCAAAAAATGAAAAACTAAAACCTAAAAAATTTAATGCGGGTGATAAAGTGCGAATAAGTAAATATAAAGGTGTATTTAGTAAAAGATATCTACCAAATTGGACCAATGAGGTCTTTACTGTATTCAAAGTACAACCTACAGTACCCGAGACATATATTTTAAAGGATAATAAAGGACAATTGCTTGAAGGAGGGTTTTATGGACATGAAATGTTAAAGTCAACAGTAGGCGATGTATATTTAGTTGAAAAGGTGTTGCAACGGAAAAAAGATAAGGTTAAAGTACGATGGTTAGGATTTAATAAGACGGAAGATTCTTGGATACCTAAAAAGGATTTGATATAACGATAGAGAATCATTTTAGGTTGAACCATTACAAAGGATGGAGATAATACCGCAAAAGGAGAGTTTTACTATTAATAATATAGATGAACTCACAGTGGATAATTCAGAATTCAATAATGGGAAACATGGCAATTTGTTACCAAACACCGTGCGCTGTCTGGTTACCGGACCTTCCAACTGTGGAAAAACTAATGTAGTATTCAATTTAATTACAAACCCTAAGGGATTACGTTTTAATAATCTATATGTATTTTCAAAATCACTACAACAACCAAAATATCAATTATTGGAAAAGATACTAAATAATGTGCCTGAAGTTAAGTACTTAAAATTCAATGCAAGCGAGAGTGTCATGCAACCACAAGAAGCTAAACCATTCTCTGTGTTCATATTTGACGATGTATCTTGTGAAAACCAAAACACAATAAGGAATTACTTCGCTATGGGTCGACATAACAACATAGATAGCATTTATATTGGCCAAACTTACAGCAAAATACCTAAACAACTCATTAGAGACAATGCAAACATGTTAATTGTATTTAAACAGGACGAAACCAACCTAAAACATATATATTTTGATCATGTAAATGCTGATATGACATTTGAACGATTTAAAGAGTTATGTGGAAAGGCTTGGGCTGAAAAGTATGGGTTCCTAACAATTATGAAGGAACAACCGCTAAACAATGGTCGATACAGGATAGGATTTGATAAATTTATATTAATACATTGAACATGGTATAAAACATTCATTGTTGTACAACACGTCTTGCTACAAACATGGTTAACCAAGAAAAATTAGTAAAAGAAATAAAATCACTTAGTGATTCTATTCGGGCTAAAAACAGAGCATTAAAACTAGGTATTAGCGAGAGGGAGAAATTCCTTGAATCTACTTTTAAACCTATTACTGAACCCTTGAAACAATTAAACAAAAAATTCGCTAAACCTGTACTGGAAGGAGATGCGATTGCACCTATCACAAAGTTTGAAAGAGAAAGTGTAAAATATGAAGGTTTTAGTGATGAAGACCCGGAATCCTCTACATATAGTGGCTTTACCGGAGCAGAATCTGAAAGAGAGCTAGAATCACCAGGATATAATGAAAGGGGACCTGAAGAAGCACCAACTGCTAGTGAAGAGGAAAGAAAAGAAGAGGCAAGAGAAGGACCGTCAAACATAAGCTTGTTGGGTGAAAACATTCATAACAAAGGACCTTTAGGAAGGAAATACATGGTAAAAATGTTACTCGGAACAATTCCTAATAAGAATTACCATAGTTATGGAGCGAGATTAACAGAAGATGGGTTAATGATAGGTAATAGCCCGTTAAACGTTGACGAACATGATAATATTGTTATTGGTGATCAAAGGTATAAGGGCACAAAAGGATTATTTGAATTATTATTTGAAAATAAGCCTTCAGTATCGTTAGTGAAAGAAAAAGACATGGAAGCATATAAAAATATTTTGGAACAGACAAATGCATATAGGAGAAAGTATTTATCTGACCAGCCCCCTTTTAGATCTAAGTCTTTAAGATATAAAGAATTTGTATCCAAGTTAATACCAACTAGAAGACAAACAATGCCGTTAACACAAAGAAAACCTGTAAAACGTAGATTTATGGCATCCACTTTGGATGTAAGTGCTCAGGAACGAAGAAAAAGAAGTAAGTCTGTTACAGGTACAAGTTTAATGAAGAAACTATATAACACAAATGTGATTTATTACAATAATATCAATAAATTGGTGGATAGAATGAAACTAATACATGAAGCTAAAGAAGCGGGTCATACTGGATTGGAAAACGAATGGGTGGCTTTAGTGGATGAACTCCGAAACCGTGGGGTAATCTCATAAAAATGCGTTACTTACTAGTTTACTATTCAGATGCACCATGAGTGTCGACAAGTTCGGACGTTACTCCTCGGATGGATTATATTATGCGAATAGTTTAAAAAGAAGTGCTGGTTTACCACAAACACCTGATGGAGACTATGATATTACTAATAAGAGGTTAAAAAACATAAAAGATCCCACGGATGAGAATGATGCAATAAATTTAAAAATATTAAAGGAAAAGATATCGCCAACATTAAGACTACAAAATAACACTTATGATGTGGAAAATCATAGAATTATCAACGTTGGTAAACCAAATCAAAACGGTGATGCGATAAACCGAGGTTATTTGTCATCTGAACTAAAAAATACGTTAAAATTCAATGGAAAAACGTATAGTGCCAACAATAAACGTATATCCAACGTAGATGACCCTAAAGATGAAAAAGACAGTGTAAATAGACGTTATTTACATTCTATAATACCTGAAAAGACAAAAGATGGCTTTTCATTTTATAAATTTGTTATTAACGATATAGGTTATCCAAAAAATGAAAATGATGCTGTAAATCTGAAATATATAAAAGATCATTGTGTCACACGTGATGTAGGAGTTATCGATTGTTTTGGTAATTGTCTGGCGAATGTAAAAGATGGTTCAGCACCATCAGATGGTGCAACAGTTGGTCAAATGAAAGAGACTTTAAAACAAGAGACATCTGGATTTGTAAAACAAGACCAAGTGGTATCACGGCAGGGGGATGTGTTTGTACAAGGAAATGAAAAGTTTACATTACTTGAAGAAAAGAATAAAGTTTTTGATGGACATGCATTAAGGAATAATGTTTGGGATGGTAAAGGAAAACAATTGATACATATAGCTCCCGCGTCATTGCCTGGTAATGTTGTTACTTTTGAACAGATAATACAATTAGAGCCAACTGGACATAGATGGTGGAATTGCAATAACAAACGATTAACACGAAATGCAGACCCTGATTATGTAGATAACGCTGTAAATGTTAATTTTCTTGTTAAAGTGATAGGTAATATAATGTTTGATATGCATAATTATATTGCAAGCGGACAATATAATCATGTTGATGAAAAAATGAGAAATTCATGGATAAAACAAGAAATCCTTTATAATTATTTTTTTAATAAAACAACACAACTTTTAGGATCCACATTTTGGGGTCCTTTTAGTATTTAATTGATCAAAATCGTAAATAACGTCATTTATGTTCAACTTGTCGTAGAGGTAACACATAAGTTGCGAATTTCAATTATAAAAGTGCATTATGACATTTCAATATATCAGTCCATATCGAGACAGTGCAAGGAAAGGAGGTGGGATAACGTCCACAGCGGTTTCTCTGTTAAGTAAAGCCTTAAATCGAATTCCAGTAGGATCCATAGTAAATAGAGCAATAGACGCATTACCATACGAATTTCATATACCAGGAGGTTATCAGTATTGCGGACCAGGAACTAAATTGAAAAAAAACGACTGGAAAGAGGCGATCCTGGCATAAACAAGTTAGATCAGGCTTGTAAAGAACACGATATCGCATATTCCACGTTTGCTGATTCAAAAAATAGATCAATAGCAGACAAAAAGCTTGCGGACATAGCTTGGCAACGAGTAAAATCAAGTGACGCTAGCATAGCAGAAAAAGCAGCAGCTTTAGCAGTAACTGCAGGTATGAAGGCTAAAACAGCAGTAGGAGGTGGAAGAAGGAGGAGAAGAAGGGTAAAAAGGAAGTCAACCACAAGAAAACATGGAGGAAATATAAGAAGACGACGATCTAGCAGAAAAGGCAGGAAGAAGCCCACCGTATGGTCAATGGTAAAAAACGGGGCAGGTCTTTACCTAAGACCTTATCGTGCATATTAAATAAAAGAAATCAATTGGTTATACCACATAAGGCGTTAACCAATGTTGAATTATTTAAATATATTTCCTGTTTAAAAATACCATTTTTCCGTGGTGTATTCATGAAAGACAGTTTACCAAAGAAAATGTGGCAAAATGAGACTGGAATTGTAAATTTGGATAATACTGAAGGGCCTGGCACCCATTGGGTTTGTTATAAGAAACTAAATAACAATGTGTATTATTTCGATAGTTTCGGTAATTTGCCACCACCAAAGGAACTTCAAAATTACTTTAAATCTGCTAAAAACATATATTATAACTATAAAAGAGAACAACCTGATAATAGTTCAATATGCGGCCATTTATGTTTGGAATTTCTAGCTAAAAGTATCAGTCATTATTGAGATGTCTTCCTATACGGTATCATTAACAGGAAAATCGTCCACTTTACGAAGTATCCTTTTTCCAGCGTTACGCTTGCAAAAAGGAAGATTTTGGGAGGCGGCACTATTGGATTTTACAACTTACAACTCTATTCCCAATGTTACGGAAGGTAAAAATAACGTATTGCATTATTATAAGGGAAAAGATGCCAGTGGGAAATTTACAGACTTACAAGAGTGCAGGTTACCCACAGGTTCTTATGAAATTGATCATATAAATGAATTTTTGCAAACTAAAATGGGAAAAGACAATATAACATTAAAAGGTAATAATAATACGACGAAAGCTGAAATTACTTCCAAATATTATATAGATTTTACTCAACCAAACTCAATTGGTGATTTATTAGGATTTTCCAACGATGAGCCTGTTTGAGAACCAGATATAACACATTCCGGTAAGAAAACAGTAACAATATTAAAAGTCAATAGTATAGACATAACTTGTAACATTATACAAGGAGCTTACAGGGATGGGGCTAACACCCATATCATACATACATTTTACCCAAGTGTACCACTTGGATTTAAAATTGTTGAAAAGCCACAAAACCTGGTATATCTACCGTTGAACACCACTTTCATTTCAGACATCGTGTTGAGCGTGTTGGATCAAGACGGTAACTTGGTAGACTTCAGAGAAGAGCCTATTACGGTTAGATTACATTTAAAATCGACACTTTAATACAGAATCATGGGTTTAACATTTAAAAGCGAACAACCTACGGGAAACCGCATTAGTAGCTCTTCAGCTGTGGAGGAGTTAACACGTGAGAACATTCGTTTCTTAGAGAGAATTGGATTAAAATTAACCGATTATGGATATACTGGATATAGCGCAGGGTCCAACATTCGACGAAACACTATGGGAAAATGAATATCACACCCACAACCCTTACACTTCATCGAAATTAAACAATAACGATGAAATTCGTATCCCCATACAAAATCAAGACATTTACACACTACCATGTGAACGTTACTTGTATATTGAAGGAAAAGTTACTAAAAAGGATGGTAAGACTACTGGTACAAAGGTTCCATTTATAAATAATCCAATGGCTTTCCTATTTGATGAAATTAGATACGAAATATCAGGTGTAACAGTTGATTCCACTAAAAAAGTAGGTATTGCAACAACTTTAAAGGGGTTAACATCTATATCACCTAATGAAACAAACTTACTACAACCTGCAGGATGGGTTTTACCTACAAATGACACAATCAGTCCAGATGTAAAATGATATTTTGATTTTCATATTCCATTACGTTTGTTGCTTGGTTTTGCTGAAGACTATAGAAAAATAATATTAAATGTTAAACAAGAATTAGTTTTGTTGAGATCTTCAAACGATAAAGACATTATTAAAGCTGCAGACGGTACAACGGATGCAGACTTAGAATGGAAATTAACATTGGACAAAATTGTATGGAGAGTTCCACATGTTAAATTAGCTGACGAGCATAGGATGCTGCTATTAAGAAAGTTAAAGGCCGATCGTGATATTGTAATTCCTTTTAGAAGTTGGGAATTCCATGAACATCCCAGCTTGCCAACTACGGATCGTCACACTTGGACTGTTAAAACATCTAATTATGTGGAACGAGCCAGGTATATTATATTTGGTTTACAAA
This sequence comes from Neoaliturus tenellus, assembly GCA_030545055.2. Lineage (NCBI taxonomy): Eukaryota > Metazoa > Arthropoda > Insecta > Hemiptera > Cicadellidae > Neoaliturus > Neoaliturus tenellus. Next base: position 28,606,332 of record CM061532.1, on the reverse strand, counting down.
CAGGTAGAAGGGACACCATCACCAAACATGCAGGCCAATTTGATCATTGTGACTTAAAAAATATTAAAGTTTATTTAAATTCACAATTTTTCCCATACGACAATTTAAATGTGTCATTCGCTAATAAAAAGTACAGCATATTGTACGATATGTATGCAAGATTCCAAAGTTCATATTACGGTAAAACAAATGCACCTTTACTATCACCAGAAAAATACTTAGATGGTTACCCTATAGTTGTAATCGATTGTTCTAAACAAAATGAATCTGTAAAATCATCAAGTGTGGATATAAAAATAGAAATGGAATTTAACGCAGCTATACCGGCTAATACAACTGCATACTGTTTAATTCTACATGATAAAATTGTAACATACACACCTTTAACTGGAATTGTTAAAAATGTATTGTAAAAACCGGTTTTGTTCCATTCCGCGAGTATAAAAGCAGAGCGTACAGGCCGCTCCTCATCAGTTTGTTGCCTGCTGTTGTATGGGTAGCATCGTATTCAATATGGCTTCTCCTAGTGGTACACCTGAAAATGTGGTAGATATTGAGAAGGAGATATCTGAGTTTTTAGATCTTCAAGGTCACCAGGAAGGAGGTGAACAAAACGTTTGCGGACAACTTCACGCCAGTAATAATGTTGAAGAAAAAGGTAAAAGAAGAAAGAATATACAAAAGAGAAAAAGGGATATTGAAGATAATATTTCTCCAAACATATTGAGTGAGGTATTTTTGCGAATATTTTACCCAATCTCTTCCAGTTTGGACAAAAGTGTTTTAATCGGTGTTATGAAATCGACAGATTATTCCCCTACTGTAATTTTAACTCATGGACCCAAAATGATTTTGTTTACGGACAGTGCTTGGGAATCATTTATGAAACACTTGCATCTGCTAGAATGCTATTTAAGTAGTAACATGTTTGGAAGAAAGACAAGAGTAGGACTTTTAGATTCAAATGTGGAAATCGATATTATTAAACAACGTGGTGATCATCAGCTGAGGTTTAGAGACACAACAAGACATGATAACAAAATTCAACTTAATCGAGAGGAGTTTTTTATTTTAACTTGTGCGACTGAACCTATAACAAGATATTTGAGACAACTGGTGTTTTCAAGTTCGATTATTAAAGATTATCTGGAAGACACTTTGGATAAACAACCGGACGCACCTATATTATACGGACCTGTGGATACTTCTATATTTAATAGAGTTCCTCATGAAGTACAGATGTGGAGACAATTGGAAAAGTACGCTCAACTACATAAGAAATCAGTAAAACAGGAAGAAGAAGAAGATGGAGGAGAAGAATCAAGTGTTAGTGATGAAAACGAAAACAAGGAAAATATAAAGATGGAAACTTAAATGACAATGGTTAGTTTTATAAAACAATAACCAACATTTTGTGGGGTTAGGCCTATTGGGGACGGTGCCCACGTTAAATATACACCAACGCGCCAACAACTGTACGGCCTGGTATAAAAGTAGTACCTACCGTGGTGTGGAAATCAGTTGAACTCCTGACTTCATAATGAGCAGACGTGTGACCTTCAAAATGGACAAGGGAGAAGAAGAACAAGTAAAGTCCAAGCCTGGTATTATTGAGTTTCAAGCGTTTCGTGGTAATGATGATAGATTCATTATAAAAGAACTTGTGTTTTTGGACATGAATACAAGTGTTCCTTATTCGTTTTTATTTAAACCACCATGTTCTTATTCGTCTTTAACTAGTAAAGCCGCTACTACCAACAGATGGATTTCAAAACACTTCCATCATATCGATTGGTATGATGGTTTTACAAGTTACACGGACTTGTATCACATTATGCATCACTTTTCAGACAAGTTTACCAATATTTACACAAAGGGGCTGGAAAAGAAAAGATGGATCGAAGGATTTACTCATGTTCCGGTTAATGATGTGGAATTGGATAAGAATTATCAATACATGCTGGAAACCATATGTATTTGTACAAAAAGCCCAGAACATGATAAAGATAGACATTGCGCTTTGAAAAATGCCTATAAACTCGCCTCTTACCTTCAAAGTGGGGAAGTGGGGAGTGGTGGGGGTAACGGAGAGTATATAAGTGAGGAGCAGATCGGGACCTGGCATGAGTATTACTCGAGATTTCGAGACGACAACATCTCCGAGCAAGAAGACGATCTGTAACCTGACCATGGCATCTCACCAGTTCCTTCAGACTTTGGTCGAGCAGTTCAATGCTCACTCCAAGTCAACAATATTACCTGTGAAGAAGTGCTCTGAACTAAAAGATGAAAAGCACTACATAATCCATGCTATGAAGAAGATGGAGACTACAGTTGGGGAGGCCATCTGCTGCAGTCTCAGCGAGGCACCGTTTACTCCGGGGGATGAGCCCAAGTTCCAGGTGTACCTGCCCAAGAGATTCGTCCATCTTCTACAAAACGAGGATCTTCGCTCCATTCAACCCGGCTGTCTATACCTGGTGTCCCACGGCTGCACGGGTAGCAATTCTACAGAGTTGACCATCCACATCGCTGACAAGCAGCAGTGTTAGATTTAAGTTTTATTATTGTACATATGTTATTGTAATGTTTTATAAATAAATAAATCATAAAAGACAAAAAACAATAAAAAGAAAAAACAAAAAATGCAACATATCAATATGTGAAGTTTGTCACATATTGATATGTTGCATTTTTTTTTAAACTTCGCAGATTGCCTTGACCTTTGACCTTTGCATTTCACAATTACCCCCACTACCGTAATTACCCCCACTACCGCACTAGGATTCAAACCTGCTTGGATGCGAAAAACGGTCAGTCTGTTGCCAACTAGCAAACGATGAGCACCTTGTACGAGCTTTGCTTACAACGAGTTATAACTGATGCATCTTTATTCCAAACGGCTTTACAAGATAATATCCCTATAACAGTAAAGCAGGATATCGAAGAGTACAAGAAAGATAATAGAGGGTATTCGGGATACTCCTGGTATAGGTTCCAAGACGGGGAAAAGTTTTGTAGGCCTTGTGGCGATGCCGCCGTCAGAGACCTTCGACGGTTCGTACAGGAAGGTGGTAGAAAACAGTTCGGATTTCTAGCACCGATGTTTAGATTTGAAAACTACAAGGACACCTGTGCTATTTGTTCCATCCCATTGTATCGATGGAAAAAATTTAGAAGTGTTTAATTGGATCTTCCATACCCCCACCACCATTACCCCCACCACTTTTTCATGTACCTCCAAACGCTGTGCCTCGGCTTCATTTCTACCCCAGCAGCCTACCTAGCAGCATCAGGATGTCTCTGAACGTCAGTTGTGCAAGTTACGAGGAGGTGAGCATCAAGACTCAGCAGGAGCTAAACGACTTGTACAAGGAGTTGCAGCTGATGGTGGCACGAGGCTACCGTATAAACGTGCAAGTTTACGCTTGCAATATACGGAACACCCGGCAGCCAAAGGAAGAGCCTGGACACTCCTCGTCAGCTTCCTCACCGACGTCCATGAAGACCGAGCCGGACAACTTAGATTACTTTAGCTGACTAGCAGTTGTATTTCTTGTTCTAACCATTGTAGAATATGTTTATTTTTTCATTATATTAAAGAAGTAAAAGAGCAAAAACACCTATCTTGTTACTGACATATGAGCTCAGTAACAAGATAGGTTTTTTTAAAACACGGTTTGAATGACCTTGAAACTTCCCCCTCCACTGCTTTGCTACCCCCACCACTTGACTATTGATGTACATGGCACATCACAATTGGAAACCTCATTCCATCTTCAACAGCCAAACCGACAACATCAACAATGGCAAACCTACCAACAGATAAAACATGTCCTCACGTTTGCTGTGACTTCGTCCACGAGTTGGAGAAGAGGATGCAGGAGAGGGCGATACGAAGAAAGCAGATCCACTCAGAAAATATCATGATAGTCAACGGCTATCTTTTATTGTTCGGCCTTATTATGGTTGTACTTTTCATACTGTATGGCATAGTCACATGTGTCGGCAAGGTTGCAGAAGAAAACGCTCGCCACCATCAATTAGAAAGTTTCAATGTTACTTTGTAAGTTTTCCTTTTTTTTTAAAAACTCCGTTTGGATGACCTTGAAAATTCCCCCACTACTCCACCACACCCCCCACCACTTCACCATGTTCCTGCATGAGCATCACATCAACCGTCATTCCTTGTCCGACAAGCAACCATGGCAGACAACAACACCATCAGCCAAGCTGACTCCACTACTGATGTCGGTACAAGTACGGGTTGGACACTGTCGATCGATGGTGTACACTATTTGGAAACGATTTGCGAACGGATGAAGGAAATACTGCGGGACAACCCTGGGATCATAATACAAATGAATTTAAATTATGATTGGTCCCAAGTTAGAATGCAAGGGGATGATAACAACGGTCAACAATCTCCACAATATTCGCCGATGTCCCCGATCTACCCTTACGGCGAGTCTGACGTTGATGAAGATGAGGCTAATGAGGATGTGGGGGGCAACGAGGCTGAAGAGGAGTAACCTTCATTCCTTTTTTTTTTAAACCCAAATTGGATGACCTTGAGAATTCCCCCTCCACTATTTCCTTTTTTTTAAAACCCAAATTAAATGACCTTGAAAATACCCCCCTCCACATACTTTTTGGTTTACCCCCTCTACTTTTCAATACTGTTACCACAGTCTGTAGCTCACATCATTCCTTGCTTAGCTATCATGGCGGACAGCACTCTTTCTCGAGTTGACTCCACTACGGATGAAGAATGGCCATTTTCCTGGAATGTTCATCTGCAAGACTCGGCAGAAGTGGATATGTTGCATGAGAAATTGGTGTATGTATTAAACGAAAACCCCAACATTGAATGTAGAATGACTATGGATTTCGATGCGACAGGGGTCCACACTCAACCTTCCACTTCCAGCCAGCCTGAGCCTCAGCTTCAGCCAAAGAACTTTACACATCTTTACACTCCAATACGGCCGGAGGATGTGGTTATCAGCGAGGCAGACTCAACTACAAGTTATATTGAGCCAACAAATTGGAAGCTTGTTGTTGACACCTTACACAAGGTTGACTTAGTATGTGACAAATTAAAGGAATTGATGATGCAAGATCCTGGTCTTCGTTTTAAAATTGAATTGTTTTTCATCTGGGGAGCACCTGCGCGGGGCTCTTCGTCTGACAGCTCTCCAAGTACAACAGACGAGGAGGAGGAGGACGACTAGTTATCTTTTTTAAAACTCCGTTTGGATGGCCTTGACCTTTCCCCCTCCACTGAGTTTATTTAAGGTGCACTCTCAATGACTTCAGCATCATTTCATCGCGCACCTTCACCACAGCAACATGGAGAGTCAACTCAACTACTGTTGCGAACAGAAATGTTTTTCATGGCCGAATGACATTGATGTGGTGGATGGTCTGGCGTGTAGAAAATGTGAAGCTTTTGGTCAATGCATGTGTAAGTGCAAGTCTTGGAAGAAGCCGAAACCAGAGTTGAAGACATTCCATGTGTACCAGATGAGAGGGCATAAGTACACTTGTTGCCCTGAACGTTGCATTGAATTCACACTAAAACAGTTAACTGGCTGCAAATTGTGCAACAATCATTTTGCAGGTTTTTGCAAACATTATTTAGGAGCCTGTCAGTACAGATCAACTTGGCATACAGAAGCACTCACTATCAATGAAATCGCTATAAACACACAAGAGTAGTCTTTCTACTCTTTGACTTTTTTTAAAACTCCATTTGAATGACCTTGACCTTTCCCCCTCCACTCACCTTAGTTTATATAAGCCCAATTCCCACTGACCAAAACATCACTTCATCGTGCTCCCTCGTCAAAGCAGCATCAACTATGGAAAGTAAGCGCATCTCATGTTGCGAGCATAGGTGTTTGGAGGTACAAGGCGTCACGTATTGTGCAAAGAAGCGTTGGGAGGAAGAAACTGGGACAACCTATTGCTGTAAGGATAGGTGTTTCCTCTTACCAAAGTGGCAAGTGGATGGGCTGGCCTGCCGGCAATGTGAATGCTTCGGATGTTGCAGGTGTAGATGCAAGAACAAGCAGCTGCCACCACCGGTACTACAGACTTTCAAAATTTACAAGTCCCAGTACTTTTACACTTGTTGTCCGCAGCGGTGTATTAAGTTTCACTTCTCCAATCTTACCAATTGTCGGAAGTGCTACGGACAACCTGATGGGTGGTGCACCTGTTTTCTGGACTCCTGCCGCTACAGATCGGATTGGTTTACAGATCCATTAGAAATTGATGAAGTCGCCCAGGAAGCACAAGAGTAGTCTTTCTACTCTTAAACTTTTTTAAAACTCCGTTTGGATGACCTTGAGATTTCCCCCTCCACTTCCCCATATACCTAGAGTACACAGAGCCTGACAGTCAGTCACTCGGTGGCTGTCGTGGGGTGCGCATCGGTGTCGGCGCTCCGTTGTTAGGTTTTCAAGGTCACAGGTTGTGCTGGTTCAAGGTCACCTGAGGGATAACCGATTGCCCATTTAGGCAGAGTCATGTCAGAAACTCGAGTTTAACTTAGCACTTTTGCCGTTTCTCGTCGAAAATTCGCTCCAAGTGGTCAAGGTCACGGGGACTCGGACTGTAACTCGGAGCGTAGTGCGAGAAACGGCAAAAGTGCTAAAAAATTTTAAGTTTCGGCGTGACCTTGACCTTAGTGGCTTCGGTGACGTCATTTTTATGACGTAAGGGGTGATGACGTCATCAGCACGTCATTTTTGTGACGTCATGAGTGTGACGTCATCGAAATGACGTCGTTGGTGATGACGTCATCGATGATGCAATCGATGACGTCATCGATGACGTCATCGGTGAGGTCATTGACCTCGATGACGTCATCCCTCAGGTGACCTTGAACTGGCCCAGCACCAACAATTTAACACTACTTATCTTCTTCTCTATTCTTCTTTTTACTATATATTTGTCAAATACCACTCACTCACGTATCAGAGTATCGTAATGACCATAGGGTATAGAGGGTTGAAATTTTGCATGGACGTTCCTCTTTGATAAAAAACGCTCACTAAGAAACGGTTTTGCGAAAATCCTTCAGGCCTCCGCCCCACAGGACATCAAAATTTCTATCTAATGTTAACCTTATGGCCAATTTTTTATCCAAACCAAAGCAACAACGAATCTCAAAAACTATGGGACCTACAATGTTGAAATTGGGCATGGGCGACGCTCTTTGCTCATAGATGCTCACTAAGAAACGGTTTTGCAAAATTCCATCAGGGCTCCGCCACACAGGACTTCAAAATTTCTATCTAATGTTATTCTTATGGCCAATTTTTTATACAAATCTAGGAAACATCGAATATGGAAAACCATAGGACCTATGATGTTGAAATTAAGCATGGACGTTCTGCTTTGCTCATAGATGTTCACTAAGAAACGGTTTTGCAAAATTCCATCAGTGCTCCGCCATACAGGACTTCAAAATTTCTATCTAATGTTATTCTTATGGCCAATTTTTTATACAAATCTAGGAAACAACGAATATGGAAAATCATAGGACCTATGATGTTGAAATTAAGCATGGACGTTCTGCTTTGCTAATAGGTGCTGACTAAGAAACGGTTTTACGAAATTCCATCAGGGCTCCGCCCCACAGGACATCAAAATTTCTATCTTATTTTAATAGCCAATTTTTAATATGAACTGAAGAAACAACGAATATGAAAAACAAGATGACGTAAGGGAATCATTTGGTACATTTTGAATGGGAGATCCACTTTGCCCATCATCGGACTAACTTAAATACGCTCTTGGAAAACACCTTCAGGGCTTCGCCCCACATGACTTCGAAATTACTCTACGGCCAACGTGGTTGAAATTTGGCAGTTACGTACCTCTTTGCCCATAGGTATGCATTAATAAACGGTTTTGTAAATATAGTTTTTCTAAATAATTTAGGGCTCCGCCTCACTGGACTACAAATTTACTTTAGGGCATACAGGTTTGAAATTTTATGTGGACGTTCCTCTTTTCTCTTATGTACTCACTAAGAAACGGTTTGATAAATATAGTTTTTTATGTCCTTTAGGGCTCCGCCCCACTGGAATTCGAAATTAGTCTATTGTATATGTTTTTGAAATTCGTCTTGGACGTTCCTCTTTGCTAATAGGTATTCACTAAAAATGGTTTTGCAAATATAGTTTTTTTTTTTTTTTTTTTTTTTTTTTTTTTTTTTTTTTTTTTTAGGGCTTCGCCACACTGGACTTCAAAATTACTCTAAAGCCTACGGGCTTAAATCTCGAAGCTTAAAGCCTACGGGGTTCAACTTTGACGTGGATGTTCCTCCTTACTCATACGTACACATTTAGAAACGGTTTTGCAAATATAGTTTTTAGGTCTTTTTAGGGCTCTGCCCCACTGGACTTCAAAATTACTATTGAGCCTACGGGGTTCAACGTTGACGTGGATGTTCCTCTTTACTTATACGTACACATTTAGAAACGGTTTTGCAAATATAGTTTTTGAAGTCCTTTTAGGGCTCTGCCCCACTGGACTTCAAAATTACTATTGAGTCTAGGGGGTTCAACTTTGACGTGGATGTTCCTCTTTACTCATATGTACTCACTTAGAAATGGTTTGGAAATATGGATTTTGAAGTTCTTTAGGGCTCTGTCCCACTGGACTTCAAAATTCTTTGGGGCTTCGGGGTTCAAATTTAACGTGGACTTTCCTCTTTACTCATATGTACTCAATAAGAATCAGGTATTCAAAATATACTGTATTTTTAGAAGTCCTTTAGGGCTCTGCCCCACTGGACTTCAAAATTACTTTAAAGCCTACGGGGTTCAACTTTGACGTGGATGTTCCTCTTTACTCATACGTACACATTTAGAAACGGTTTTGCATATTTGCATAGGGCTCTGTCTCACTGGACCTCAAAATTCTCTGGGGCTTACGGGGTTGAAATTTGACGTAGACGTTCCTATTTACTCATGTGTACTCACTAAGAATAGAATGGTTTTACAAATATGGGTTTTTATGTCCTTTAGGGCTCCGCCCACAGGACTTCAAATTTACTATACAGCCTATATACATGGTTGAATTTTGATGTGGATGTTTCTCTTTGCTCATACGTACACATTTAGAAATGGTTTTGCAAATATAGGGTTTGAAGTCCTTTAGGGCTCTGCCCCATACTGGACTTCAAACTATACGGTGTTGAAATTTGATGTGGACGTTCCTTTTTACTCATATGTACTCAATAAGAAACGGTTTTGCAAATATAGATTCCTGTAGAGCTCTGCCCCACTGTACTACAACTACAATATCTCTACAATGTCTGTACTACAATATCACTGGGACCTACGAGGTTGAAATTTGACATGTACATATAGGAGCTCACTTAGAAACGGTCTTGCAAATATAGTTTTTGAAGTCCTTTAGGCCCCCCCCTCCCTACAGGTCTTCAAAATTACTATATGGCTTATGGGGTTGAAATTAGACAAAAGATTCGGCAAAATTTAGTGCTCTGCTTACACTTCCTCAATGTTATAATGTAACTCTTAAGGATAGAGATTTCGTTTCTCTTTAAAGAGATTTTATCACATATGAAATAAATTCAATCACGGGCGAAGCCGTGACGGGCAACAGCTAGTTAATAGAATAAAGTACAAATGTAGTATTTCAATATTACTTCCATTTTTAAAATGAAAATTATTAATGCACTAATTAATAAGGTTATAATTATTTTGATAATAGGTCTAATAATGCACTTGTACAATCTTGCCTAATTTGATTTTGTAGCCTATTTTGAAACAGTCCGCTCAAGATTCAAGCATTCTAGTTTGTATTTCGTAAGAATAACATTTATTATAATTGAAACATAAAAATTGAAACAAAAAAGATAGTTATAAAATATAACTGACATTAAGATACTTAGTATTGGCAATGAATATAAAAATATAGAATTACACATCTTATGGATGAAATAGTTAAGAAAGTTTCGGTTATTCATTGGTATTTGTTAAACCTGCATTAGCATCAAAATAATAATTATAATAATAATAAATACTAAAAACAAAAGCAGTTTATTGCACGATCTTGAAACTCGTTACTATGTATAAAAAAAATTTAATTTTCTATTTCATGGCATAAGGGACTAATCTTAATATTAGTATAGTACTATAAAATTGACTTACCCCTTGTTAGGATAGCTTAGTCTCCAGAGACGTATAGCTATATTGGACTAAGAATGTTTAATAGGCTACCTCCTGAAGGCCACCTAAGTACAAAATTATTCAAAACTAAGATCACGGAGTGGCTACTCATAAAACCGTTTTATAGTCTAGATGGATTTTTTAACCGTCCAATCGATATGTGTTTTTTTTTTTTTTTTTTTTTTTTTTTTTTAAGTAACCTAATCGTTGATATATGTGCAGTCTTTTAATTACCTCCTAATTTGTTGTCTTTCACTTTTAAAATTCTAAAGAAATTTTATTGCCTTTCAGTGTTTAATTTATTATATCTTAATGTTTTTTATTGATGAATTAACCTCGATAAGTCTAACGAATGTGACGTAAACTATTCAAGATGTATCACACTTGTCTTTGTTGAAAATAGATTCTTGATTCTTGATTATTGATAATATTTAGCATCAAAGGAGTACTACATATTTTGTATTATTATTGTGACTTTGGAAAAAAACATATGAGCGATATAGTATATTTCGTCACTAGTCCGGAAAGTGGTCGTTATCGGTGCAAGATCGAGTTTCAAGTACGAGGCGAAGCCGAGTACTTGAATTCGATCGAGCACCGATATACCACTTTCGGACGAGTTACGAACAGTACTTTTCATCATACCACCTTTAATAAATATACAGTTTGGATACAAATTAATAAATTTTAACCTAATACCCCCTCTTACGTTGTTATTTGTTTATCTTGTATTTGAACTATTTACAACTAAACAGTCAGCTGTTTGACATTTATATATTGGAGTCAACGAGGTTTAAGTTACTGTAAGCAGAATAGCAGCGCTAGTGGTGTCAAACATTGGAAGATTTTTTCCGGTCTAGTCCCGAAAACCACTGTTTCGAGGTCTAGTCCCGAAAACTTTGTTAACCAACACGTTTATCCAACCCAACGGGAATCAACTAGTTTCGATCACAGCTGACCGTTCCGAAAACAACGTTTATCGCAATGGTATGATGAAAAAATAGTTATGAAAAATTATTAAAATCATGACTTTATAAACAATCGAGTTGAATTACAGTTGAGTTTTCTTGTTGACAGACAGAAATTTGGGTAATATTTTAATTAATTCAGAATAGTTCCATAAGAGGATCCTTATTTTTTTATATTTCACTTACTATAAAATGGGATCTTCAAAAGTTTGGGTGGATTAAGGGACAGAATAAAAATCAATGTATTTCAATATAGTTTGCAGAATAACTCGAAAACTAAGCTATTCAACTAAGCTGTCCAAAAGCTGCGGGATTTTATTGGGTTTACAGCTTTAAAATGATATCCTCTATATATTATTGTAATTATAGTTTAATGTGGATTTATGTTGTTTTCATAGGTGTACTAAGCAAGATTAAGGTCAAATGGGCTATTTATGGCTAAATAGGTACTCAACCTCAATTTAGTGCAACATTATTATATTGCTTTTAGTTAAGGGAAATCATCAACTAACCAACAATTCTCCTACACTGGAAGGGTCGCACCTATTTGTTATCCATGCAGGAGGTCCTCTGGTTTGATGAGACCAATTAACCATTTAATCCCCTAGCCGGGAGTTGAACCCGGGCCCGTTTTTGATAGAACCAGACTCCAATCAGTTGCTAGTTAATTTTTAAAATTCATTTCATAGTTTTCAATAAAACAACTAGCACACTTAAATCATACAACCTGTATTCAGATGGATTTTTGAATGACCTTAACAGTAAAAGAATGTTCTATTATGAGATTGCTAACTTTCCTGCTAAAACTGGCCATTGAGTAAATATGACAACGTTATTCCATAACTTATACACTGGACAAGTAATAAGGAAATAAACGGTATCAGATAACTGACACATACTTTCTCCCAAGAATATGAAAAGGCGTTAAAAGCCTCAAAACATTAATGTCTTGATGGCTCAGTCGGATAGCCACCAGGTGAGCAGCACGAGTTTTTGCATCCAAAAATTGAGTTTTTTAACATATTTTTCTCTATAACTTTTGAACGCGCATTTTCCCGGAGATGCAGGTGGTGTCATTTTTTTAGCATTTTAATCTTAATAAACCACAAAAATTTAATCAAAATCGTTAGAGCCATTTTTGAGAAATTTTGATTTTTCACGTTTTGTGGGGTTTTTTTGGGGTAAACTACCCCTAAAAATAAAAAATTTAAAAAATGAAAAAAAAACCGCTTGGAATTATCGTGGGTTTGAACCTACATACCAAGTTTCACCAAAATCGGGCCATTGGGGCATTCTCTAGCTCTGTTTACATCCTGACACACACACACACACACACACACACACACACACACACACACACACACACACACACACACACACACACACACACACACACACACACAGACATCACTCTGAAACCCAAATTTTTTGGACTCAGAGGGCACCAAAACGGATAAATTTACCAACGGCTCAAATTTTTAAATGTTGACAAAACCATTACTTTCTCCATGTATACATTTATAGGGGGAAAGGGGGCTCCAAAATGGATATATACATCATCAAAGGAATTGGAAAATTTTTACGAATACAATACTTTCTCCATATACTATGGTATAGGGGGAGAAAGCAAAAAGCAACACTTGCTACAGGTCCCAGACCTGTCTCGGAGCAATTATCGATTGTTGAACATCGGTGTGCATTCGGTTTATTGAATTCACTACATTTAAATCTAATTGATAGCGATTTTCATCGTTGAAAACTTTGGAGGAATCGATTTGAATCAAGCTGTAGATTATTGAAAGCTTTCGATTATATCACGTAGGTTGTCAGTTAGTGGCGGCCCTAGCGTACCATCTTGTCATTCAGCGTTCCCTTATTTAAAAATCGCTTGTCCTAAGAAATATCGTTGCCATATTTACTCAATGATTTGCCTACAGCTATTATCATCGGATGGCATCGCTGAAGTGGGGGCAAGCTAAGGTAAAAAATACATTAAATACAACCTGTTTAACAAATAATTCAAATAACATCAAGAATCATTTATTTACAATCATAACTATTCTACACTATAGACGAGATCCATTAACGTCCATAGCAAAATGGAACTGATTAATACTGATGAATGACATCCCAAATGTTACATATATTTTACAGCAATCTCATTTTGTTTACTATTAAAATGTTCTTTATAACAACTTTCTAACTGCAAAGTTATAAAACATTTAACGTAAGTATAACATTTCAAACGACAAGATCTACTGAAAATATGTTAAGCAGTAACACATAGGTGGCTAAAGATTTAAAACAAATCCAAGCGACAATAAATGTTGTCTAAATTAGGTCTATTGTTCTAATAAATTAATTTATTTTCCTAATATTAGTGAAATTTTTTCTATTAGTTTTATAATTTAACTAATAATAGATAAAATATAAAAAAAATCAGCTATAATAATAAACAGCATACATGAAACCAATTCGATAATTAAATATTAATTTATTTACCATTTTAATAAGTTCAATCTGTAATATTGCTTGATAAATATTATTAAATGATTCTAAAACAAATAAACACTAACTACATGATAAAAAAGTTGTAAATTTAAGCAAAATTTTTATCTTTGTGGTATTGAAAATAGGTAGTAATTTTTTTTTTTTTTTTTTTTTTTTTGAGGGAGAGGCGGAAAAATGCATTACGCACACAGGTGGCCAGCCTGTAGTGTGGGGCTCCCCTAAAAAACGGGTTTACCCACTAAAAAACCTCCTCTACTCTTTAGGAATCTAACCTGGAATTGTTTATCACATTACGTCAGGCTAGGCCTAAATTTGGCTTACGCCCGTCGGGCTCGCTCCTTATCCAGCCGCTCTATCAAGGGATCTGGGCCACTTCGCGGTCCAGATCGGTTTTCTTTTCCAGGAGGATGCCCCGGACGAACTGTGACAAACAATCCCAGTTGCCCTCATCCTCCAAAATCTTTTGGCAGACCGAGTCCACCGAAAATGCACCAAATATTTGTGTGGCCTCCAGGCGGGGCCCTTCCCAACGGGGACATCGGAAGAATGTGTGTTCCGCATCGTCGGGAACACCCGGGCAATAAATGCAGTCCGGTGAACCGGTCTTTCCCATCCGGTTCAGGTACGACCGAAAATAGCCGTGACCTGTCAAAAATTGGGTCAGGTAGTAGTCCACCTCCCCATGCCGCCGTTCCACCCATGGTTGGACCTGCTTGATAAGTCGCGCAGTCCATCGTCCTCGGGTGTCGTGCTCCCAGCTGTGTTGCCACTGCTGGAAGGTTCGGGAGCGCTCTTCTGTTCTTGCCGTGTCCTTGCCGATCTCGCCTTGTCTCTGATAAATCGCTTTCCTCTCCCCTGCCAAGAGCTTGACAGGGATGACTCCGGCGACCACCAGGACGGCAGGCTCGGACACTGTCCGGTAGGCGGAACACACCCTGAGCGCGGCTTGACGCTGAACCCGGGCGAGTCGCAGCCTGTAGCACTCCTTATCTAGAGCGCCTGCCCACACCTCTGCCCCGTAAAGGAGCACGGACTGGACCGCGGACATCAACAGACGTCTTCTGCTGGATCGGGGACCCCCGACATTGGCCATCAGCCTACTAAGGTGAGTAACTACCTTAGCGGCCTTGTCCGCCGTACGGAAGATCTGATCCCTCCAGCTTAACTTGGTGTCCACCATAACCCCAAGGTATTTGGCGGCACGAGTTGATGTGACCACCTCCCTTCCCACTCTAAACGGGACGACGGTGTCGATCCTCTTCTTCGTGAGAATCACGATCTCCGTCTTACTAAGAGCAAGCGAGAGACCGTGATCGGACATCCAGTTGTTGACAACCCGCATAACTCGGTTCAACTTTAGTTGGGCCAGCTCAACGTTGCGTGCAGCAATGAGAGCTGCGACGTCATCGGCGTACCCAACCAAAGTGGTTTCCTCAGGCATCTCGGACCTCAGGAGGCTGTCATAGGCAACGTTCCAGAGATCCGGGCCGAGTATTGAACCTTGTGCGGCACCAGAAGTGACTTCCATCGTCCGCGTTCCGTCCGGAAAATAGGTAGTAATAGTGGAAACTAATATCAAAGTAAAATTAAAAGGCAAAAATATTTCCAGCAACCGCACTCGGTCCGTCGCCGCATGAACGGGTTTGAATTAGATTGGAGTTAATCAATACGTGTTATGTGTACTTCTCCCTTATTTGTTTAAGACTTAAATTTTAATGAAATTTAATAAATGCGTAACATCATGGATACCTTAATCGTGCAGTTAGTTTTGTTCAATGGTGATCATTATTAATTTTTACTTAACCTGGAATTCTATTGTTAGAAAAATATTCATATATCTCGATTTGTTTCAAATGACATAAGTATACAAACATTTTCAATAATACTTGTTTAATTTATTATTCCGATGGTATTAAAACTGTTGAAACAATTAGGAAAGTAAACATTTTATTTACAGAATTTTGTGTGTGAAAGTTAAGTGAAATTTATATTAATTTCAATAATATAAGTTTTTGGTCTCAAAAAAGTTAAATTAAACATATTGATTGCTGTGTAAGAGTACTATATTTGGCTTCATGTTCCGGGCACCAGTGTTACCACCCGCTCATCTTGGGTGTAAGTCGCTGCCACCACTGCTCTCTTAATCGGGGAGCAGACCCGAATGTTCGTAAAGGGATCGGAAATTACATAATACTGTATAGACTTTAAAAGATTTGTAATTAATGAATTGATGAATTTACGTGAACATAATAATAATAAACAATGAAGAGATGATAGTTTTGAACAAGTGATTTACATAAGGTCCTATGATTGAATGCCGCTACATCTTCTATTGTCCAGTCCCCCACTTGTCTTGCGATCAGGTCGCTTCCGATTGGCCGCTCGGCCGAAGCGACGTGATAGCTGACTGTGCTAAACGATGTATGCCGAACAGAGCCGAGCTCCGCGGGTAAACGTTAAAGACAAAAACTACTATTTAATAAATACGGAAAATTAAAAATGTTCTAAGTTGTAATTATTATTCGTCACGACAAATGAGAGACCGTACTGTAACATCACCCCCCGTTCCGGGAAGGATTGCTTAGCTGGAGGCTGAGCAACTCCTTAGAACTATGAAATAAGCAGAATACAATACAATACGATACAACACAATACAATCGAATACGAGACATGAAGTTATACTACAATGCAATTCTCACAACAAGCCTAGCTGAGAATTCTCACGTTAGAAACACAGACTGCCGACGCGAGTGTCAGCGCAAAATGACACTTCCGCTAGCATCTATAGAGTGCTTCTGGTTACGCTACTGCGAGACAGCTATACTAGCCTTCTGTCATAACCGCGCAATTTATCGCATACCCACTGATGTAAGATTGTTCAATATACATACATTTCACTAAGCTACAAAAAATCGACTAAACTATTCCCCTTTTATAGACTGAAACCTCTAATAAAATTCACAATTATTCTAACATAAAAAGAAAACCTTTAAATATACATTTTATATCTGTCTTTAAAACAGTTCGCACCGCCTGGAACACACATCCTAAACACAAGTGTCATTATAAAGTCAATAATACCACTTCCATAGTTCACTTTCACTGGTTTGCGAGGACCATCTCCCTGAGAGCGTTATTGCTGACGATAACGTGAGTCCTTGGCGGTTCCTCGCCTCGCCGTTGCCAGGTCAAAGTGGATGTGTGTCCGGCTCTAGCTCTCCTCCTATAACATAAGGTCGCTACGAGAAGTATCAAAATAATCAAAACTAAAACTACAACAGTTATAATTCCTACCTTATATTCATAATTTACATTTATTTGATTATTAGCCATTTTAATATGGGATAACAATTTGTTAAGACTAATTTCAACCTTATCGTCTCCAAGCTCCTTTTTCAGTGCGCTCATGGAATCGAACGTAAGGTTCAAATTCAATGACAGAATTTCATGGTCTTCGTGATACAGCATACCATTGATTTTAGGAATGTGTAACTTAGTAATATTTTTCAAATAATTTGTATAACCTTGTATCTTATGAAAAATTCTGAAATTAGATCCAAATATTTCACATCTAGAGACATTTCTTAAGATACCTGATTCCTTTATCTCTAAGTCCTTAACATCACAAATTTCTTTGTTTGAAACTACATCGTAATTCCAGCATTTAAGAGTTACTTTGCGTGGCTCAGCAACACTATAAATCCAAGGTGAAATAATATCAATCTTAAAAAATATTGTGACGGAAGCTAGCAAATTGTTGACACCAAAAATACATATTTTCTTTCCATAACATTAATCTACATTTTATTTTCCTCAAACACCGCTCGGTAGCCGAGTACGTGCAGAGTAAACAGCTGCTGCAGGAGGTCAATGTCACACTCATGCTGATTTAGCACTGCTGAAATGAAGTCATCACTGTCTAGTTATCTTTTAATGAATGGAACGCCCTTTAATACAAGTAATTTGTTTTAGAGTACTTACATATGTAAACAATAATAAATGTATTGCTCAATGAAATTTTCTGTAAAAGATAAGTTGTTACTTTTCTCTTTGTTATACAGAAACTCACTTCTAAATTACTTTTTCTTATCTTAATTCTAGGTAAAGTCAGACTCGAAAGGCTTAGACTGTTAGCTAGGAATTATTACATTTGTCAGCTTGTTTTACTTTATGTATTTGGAGCTGCAGTCTCCTTATTTAATACTACTTCCTAGGTAAAGAATAGTTATTTACTACGCTATTAGCCAGGAAATTTCTCTCTTGCCCTTTGACTAGGTAATAGTTAGACTCGAAAGCTAACAATATATCTAGGCATTGGTGCAGTGATTTATTTAATGTTTATAAAACATTCTAACAATTTCTTATCAATGCTCATTGTAATGAAATGAAAATGAAATACATTTTATTAATTATAAAGATATATCTGTAACAACTTCGTCTGTTTCCATCTCCACCTCTTGTTATATATTATATAATGAAATTGCATGATTAAGTTAATTAACTTCGTAATATTTTATATCATTGAGCTTTATTATCGAAATTATTTCTGAAACGTGAAGGAATATTATTTTCGCAATTATTTACGATTAAAAAGTTGGTTTGACAATTTTACTACTTTACAATTATTCAGAAATTAATTCATAACAGTATATACACTTATGAAATTTCACTCTCTCATTTAATCTCACATACTCATTCATCATCATTCATTGGCCGTAACATTCATACCACATTCACACACAATCACAACATTCAACAAGTTTCGTGCACTCTTACACCAAGCATACATACTGGTTCATTTGTAGCTACTTTAATTATATTTATTTCTGTAAAATCCCCAATTAAACATTTTTCAATTAATCTTTATTTATAGACTTATGGGTTACTCGTTGAGGCTCCCTGCCTCGGTAAGGATAATGAGGTCGTTCCTTCAATAACATGCATCTAGCTTCTCGGTCCACCAGAGACAGTTATTGAAGAGACCTTCCAATCCAATGTTGTTTAACCCAGTTCGTAATCCCGTAATCTGGCTGGCAATCTCCTGTTCCGGTTGGTTTTTTCTGCAATGACGTTCTCTGCGTGTGACTCCTGCATTCCGTTTGGGTAGATTTTATTAGTTGTACTGGTAGATTCCAATGGGTTTTGTTGCTCGGTAATTGCAGCTGAATTTTGTACCTTTTTAATGGTTACCTCAGGTGCTGGTTTGATACGATTCACGTGCACGACAACGTCACGTTTTCTTACTCTCAGTACGACATTGAGATCAGAGAGAACCTTAACTATGACATACGGTCCTCGCCAAAATTTTGAGAGTTTCTTAACTCGTAATGGTTTGGTGTGGGGAACATACAAATATACACGTTGGCCTACCTGGTAATTTCTAACCTTAGCTTTGACGTCGTACTTTCTCTTCTGTTTACTTTTGGTTAGCTTCTGATAATGTCTTGAAATTTCTTTAATTTCCCTTAATTTTGAACGCAGTTTCTCTATGTAGTCGTTGGGTCTAGGATCGTAGTATTGAGATAAGCTTAGGTTAGCTTCCAGTGGTGTTTCCATTCTTCTTCCGAAGATCAATTCATATGGCGAGTAGCCAGTGGCTTCGTGATAAGCCGAATTATACGCCATACAAACATAGCTTAAGTACTCGTCCCAATCGTTTTGATTCTTATTTACATAATGGGAAAGCATTTTGCTAAGTGTCTTATGGGTAATTTCTGTCCTTCCGTTTGACATAGGGTGGTATCCCGTAGTTTGCAGTTTCTTAATTTTTAACAATCTACACATTTCTCGAATTAATTCGGATGTGAACGCTGGTCCCTGATCCGTGATGAGTTCTCTTGGTACACCATATTTTGTGATGTATCGATGGATGAGGACTCTAGCGATCGTTTCGCTAGTTTGGTCAGGTAAAGCAAAGAATTCAGTGTACCTTGATAAATGTTCTACGACACTTAGTACGTATTTGTTCCCTGATTGCGTTATTGGTAATGGTCCTACAATGTCGCAACTGATTCTTTGAAAGACTTCAGTTGGTTCGACGGGTGCGACTATTCTTCCACGATCTCTTCTCTGATTACATGAATGACATCTCTCTACGTAATTTCGCACGTCTTCCTTCATGTTAGGCCAAACGAATCGCTGTTTAATTCGCTTAAGTGTTTTCAGAGTACCCGCGTGTCCTGCAGTTGGGACGTCGTGATGCAACTGTAAGATTCTTGTTCGAAATTTTGAAGGAACTAAGACTAACCTATCCTGTCCTTGTTGGTAGCAAATAATTCCTTGTGGACTGGTTTTATAACGTTTGTGTGATTTAAGCTTCTGGCACTCCTCGTCGATTCGCTGTTCTTGCCTTAACGTATCAAGGTCCATAACCGGCAAGAGTTCTTTGTTGATTTTAAGAACCGCTCTACTTAAAGCGTCTGCATTTAAATGTTTCTTCCCGGCCTTATGTACAACGGTATAATTGTACTGTTGTAACTTGAGAGCCCAGCGCGTTAAACGGCTAGTGCTATCTCTCAGCGAAAGCAGCCACCTGATGGCGCTATGATCAGTCACGAGGGTGAAGTGCACGCCTATCAAATAACAACGGAAATACTTAACAGCCAAAATTACAGCTAAAAGTTCAAGCTCTGTAGCTGAATAATTTCTTTCACTTTTATTTAGTTGTCTGGATGCATAGCAAATTGGCCGCTCCTGACCATCAATAAGGTTAGCTAAAATTGCTCCTAGCCCCACAGAGCTAGCATCAGTGCTAAGGACGAATGGTTTTGTAAAATCTGGATACACTAAAAGTGGCTCGGTCATGAGTTTTTGTTTGAGTGTGAGAAAAGATTGCTCGCACTCGTCAGTCCAATTAAATGGTTGGTTTGCCTTTGTTAGTTGAGTTAGAGGTTTAGCTAAATCTGCAAAATTTGGAATATGTGTTCTGTAGTATCCACTTAAGCCTATGAATAACCGTACTTCTCGTACATTTTGCGGTCGAGGGTACTGCTCAATAGCTTCTACCTTTTTTCTAAGAGGTCTTACCCCTTCCTTGTTCAACATGTGGCCTAAATATTCGATCTCCTCAGTAGCAAATTTGCACTTTTGGAGTTTAACGCTTAAATTAACGTCTCTAAATCGTTGCAAAACGTCCCTAAGGTCATTAATATGGTCGTCCAGGGTTGTTCCAAAAATTAAACAATCATCTAAGTAAATGAGACAGGTTTTGCCTCGTAAACCAGCTAGTGTCATATCCATAAGTCTCTGGAAGGTAGAGGGGGAGTTTCGCAACCCCATCGGCATTCTTAAATATTCGTAACTTCCTACGTACTCTCCATCCGTAACTGTGAAACTAGTTTTCGCGCGGCTACTTGGGTCCATTTCAATTTGATAAAATCCCTGGTTCATATCCAATGAGCTAAAATATCTGCTACCCCCGAGTTTATCAAGTGTCTCCCTAATGTCAGGAATAGGATAGTTTATAGGTGTTGTTATTTCATTAATGGCTCTAAAATCAACTACAGCTCGATACTGTTGAACATTGTCCTCTCCTAGTTTCTTAGGAATTAACATGAGAGGCGAATTCCACGGAGAAGAAGGTGCTATAATACCGTCCTTTAGCTGATTTTTAATTACATCATCTACTACAGGTTTCAAAGCATGTGGTATTCTATAAGGCCTTAATTTTATAGGTGCGGAATTCCCCGTGTCTATCTCATGTTTGACTATAGACGTACAACCCAAATTTCCGGTTCCCTCTATGCTGAAAATATCTTTGTACTCATAAATTACTTCTTTAAACTTTGATTTTTCGTCTTCACATAAATGACTAAGTTTTTCTTCTACAATGCTCCTAAATTTATCATCGCAATCCGAAAATTGATTTGTTTGCAACACTCTGCGACATTCATCTTGACGACACGAAAAATTGCCGGGTTCACATAGTTTACTTAACATAGCATTCCGGTTTATAGTCAATTCTTCTCCACTACAATTAGCTATCCTATTTGGTACGCTTTGGTTCTTAATTTTCGCTAAAGATCTTGCAATGTAAACCCCATGAATTTTTACATCATTTGGCTCTGTCAATACAATTTTACCTTCCAATTTCTCTTTTAGATCATTATTTAATTTTCCAAGTTTAGCGGAAATAATAGTTTCACTTCTAGGTGGGAGTTTAATATCTTCTTTACAATAAACATACAAGGAATGACTATCTAAGCTAAACATGCACTCGTCATCTCGCAGCTGGTGTCCTTGACACGAACGTACCGAGTCCGGTGACGACGACCTTGCAAGCTGTGTTGTGCTGTTGACCCCAGTGCCTCGGTTTGTAAATATCTCTAAGCCCCTGATCTTAATTGACTTACGGCTAACAAGGAGATCTATTTTTTCTTGCTCCATAATATCCAACCCTAGAATTGCAATAAAGCCCTTTGGCAAATCGGCTATGATAAAATTACTGTTAAAAGTGATCTGATTATCTAAAGTTACATCAACGTTACATTCTCCATAAACTTTCAGTTTATTTCCGGTTACCCCTGTGATACCTATGGTTGTAGGTTGTATTTCTCCTTTGCTTATACTCTTATCTATTAATGAAACTTGTGCACCAGAATCTAAAATTATTAACCCGTTAGTGTTGTTAATTTCACCCGACACAGCAAAATCTGAATTAGTGGTTGCTATACTGTGATTTATGAGAAGTGGCCTGCCTGCAATAGTTTTGCTCTTTAATGGTGATAAACCTTTAGCGGTATTATTGCACTCTAGTTCCGCCGATTTAAGTTGGATATTTTTTCTGATACTAAAACCTGATTGTTGTTGTTGGTGGGGGAGCCAGTGGCGGGCTTGGAACCCCCGACGGAGTTTGACGCTGCGGGCCGGTTGTTGCTAGTTTGGGAAAATCTGCACATTTGTGCCGAATGTCCTCTTCTACCACAAATCTGACATTGGAGTATGGTGAAATTTTCGTTCCTTAATTTATATCTACATTCCTCGTAGTAATGACCGGTTCTTTTACAGTGTGAGCAGTATTTTGTTGTATTTCTGGGCAAGGCTGTTTGACTTCGATTAGAATTCGGGCTGTGGTACGATGGAGAATTACTTACAAATGACCGATTATTATGATAAACAGGTCGGTTACATTGGAACTCATTTAAACGTCTTTGAGTGTTTTGAATTCTGCAGTTTTGTGCAGAATGTCCAAATTTTAGGCAAAGTTGACATTTTAATGATTCTTGAGAAGGGCTGAAAAACACACCTTTGTTGTTACTACGGAATTTATTTTCCTCCGAGGGTCGCATTTCCACGTTTCTAATAGTTACGGCTAGGGTCACGGCTTCTTGGAATGTTTTTGGGAATTTAATCCGGACTTCATGGCCTAATTCGCCAAGCAAACCCCGCGTGAACGCTTCCATCGTTCGACGATCGGCTTCTGTTTTCAGGGCCATATCTACTTGTGGATTTTGAGTATGTCTTACAGTCTTAGAACCAATCTTTTTAACTCGGTCGGCATATTTTTCGATTGTCTCCCCTCGCTCTTGTCTCACGCAGGCAAGTTGCTCAAGATAATAATGCTCCGGGAGCTTATCTCGGAACCGTAGTTCAAGTGCATTTTTGAATTCGGCCAAAGTGGCTGTGGATTTACAGGCTTCGTCCGATTTGGAGAAAGTAAGCGCTGTACCCGATAGCTTTAATTTTGCAACCGTAAGTTTATTGCTTTCGTCCCAGTTACTAATGTTCCCTACTTCATCAATTTGTGAAATAAAATCAGAAACAATTTCATCGTTATCTCCACTGAAGGTGGGTAAGGCTGGTACAAGATCAAATGTGGGTTTTGCAGCTATCTGCTGGAAAAGTTTGCTCGCTGTCGGTAAGTGATTTGTGTTTGTGACAGTAGTTTCATTACGATTCTCGGATGGTATTTGGTTAGTACTATTGGTATTAATTTCTGTAAAAACCTCTATCGAGTTAGACTTTCTCCCCAAATTTAAAGCTTCGTCCAACCCCATATACTTTGTTGGAACCGATTCACGACCTTTAACTTTAGTTGCCGAAAATTGCTCTTTCTCTCGCATTAACTCTTGTAGTGCATTTTGAACCTTTTTCAACTCCTCTGCTAACGTGTTTATAGCGGTACTAGCATCAATTACTTGCAAGTCATCCTTCCAACCCGTCAATACCGAAGGCTTAGGTGGCGGAGGAGGTGGAGGGTCTCGAGGTGGCGTAGTTTTTGGGATTATTGGCGTTTGAAAAAAAGATGCCCCCGATGGCGATTCTCCTACCTTATCAATCCGTCCAAAGAAGTTTTGAAAATTACCTTGAATTAGTAATCTAAAATGCTCTAACTCTGGGCAAACTGTAACATCACGAGGATTCAAAACTACATCTGCGCCTTCAATCAACTTATTTACAGATTCTTGGAGTGCAAGATCGGACACTGCGATTTTAGCTAATTTTTTAAGAAATGCTCCTATCTTCCTCAGTTCCTTTTGGGTAAGAGAGCTTTCTAATTCCAACCCGCAGTCTTTTATAAGAGTTGCTAGAGAGTTCTTATCAAGTTGATAAATATCAATGAGTAAAAGTTTGCTGAGTTTATCCATTTTCCTCAAAAATACAAGTTTATTAAGTTCTAAATATTTCTAAATTGATGGTTTCTTTTTTTATATAAATATGTTGAATTTGTGGTAACTTTGATGATTTTTTTTTTTTCAGAAAATATACATGATTTGAGAAAATCCTTCTAGCTGTTTATCACCTATTTGATGAGTGAAAAAAATATCTACCATCCTGACAAAAGCTTTAATATACAAAGAAATCCGCCCTTTACAAGATATTTTATTATTCCTTCACGATTTCAGGTTTATCACAAAGTATACCGTCACTCTTATTGTTAATATTTTATTGTATAATAAACAGTAATATTATCGTTATTATTATTTTTGTTGCAAGAGAATTGTTATTTAGTCAAAATTAATTATATTATTATTATTTGTGTTGTATGATCTAAGTAATTTATGAATCAATTACCCTTTAAACAAAATATTATTTACACTTTCAGTCATTGATTTACTCTTTTTCTAAAACAGAATTAACATTAACCTCCAAGTCGACAGTTAAATTAAATTGACACAGGTGAAAATACATTTTCTATAACTATAATTAAAGTGATTTAGAGTTCGAGCTCACCAAGGTTTGAAACCAGGACTGCCACGGCCAATAGGGTGATGATGATGGTCTCCACGTCCAGGTGTCCCGCGTTGCTGGAAGGCGATCGAGAGCCCCTGAAGTCAGTCGACGCGTGAAGCCGCATGTTGTAGAAAAAAGTTGAAGTACTACGGTTGAGGTTGAAGTTCTGCGTCGTCCCTCTTCTTCCTCTCGGTGTCGTCTTCCTTCGCTCGTGGACGTCCGTAGATCTTCCTTCGTTTGTATGATGCCTCTTCCTCTTAAGCGTGGAAGGTCTTCGAATCCCGCCGCTGGTCACCAGTGTTACCACCCGCTCATCTTGGGTGTAAGTCGTTGCCACCACTGCTCTCTTAATCGGGGAGCAGACCCGAATGTTCGTAAAGGGATCGGAAATTACATAATACTGTATAGACTTTAAAAGATTTGTAATTAATGAATTGATGAATTTACGTGAACATAATAATAATAAACAATGAAGAGATGATAGTTTTGAACAAGTGATTTACATGAGGTCCTATGATTGAATGCCGCTACATCTTCTATTGTCCAGTCCCCCACTTGTCTTGCGATCAGGTCGCTTCCGATTGGCCGCTCGGCCGAAGCGACGTGATAGCTGACTGTGCTAAACGATGTATGCCGAACAGAGCCGAGCTCCGCGGGTAAACGTTAAAGACAAAAACTACTATTTAATAAATACGGAAAATTAAAAATGTTCTAAGTTGTAATTATTATTCGTCACGACAAATGAGAGACCGTACTTTAACACCAGTTCTTTGCTGCAATGGTGAGCAATGGTGGTGCAATGGTAAGCATTGACATTGTCTAAGAGAATACTGGCCATTACCCAAACTGTTGGATACATCAACAATACAACGATTACGGCAGTGACAGTTGCGAGGGCTTCTGAGCGATTTTGCTGTATTGTTATAGGTGATAATCGGTGCCCTAGAAAAAAATAATCAAGTATAACATAGGGTGGTCACTTAAACTACTTTTCTTAATTTAGTAATAAATTTCCATAGAATTCCATAGTATAATTAATAGCTGTTTTACGGCATGCTTTGCAATGCCAACCGGAAGAATTGTTTGCAATTCAGGTGAGCTCGTAGCCCTATGGAGGTAGCCCTACGGAGGAATGTGGATTGGAGCGATTTAGTTGTCTTATATAATACCTACAAAATCAGTGTACCTAATTTAAGACTTCTACCTACATTGGAAATTGGAGAATTAGAGATGAGTAAATGAGTGTGACAGTCATTGAGGGCTTGCCTTTATTATAGGGCATGGTGACTTTAATGATTTTCACTAATCTTTTGAATATGCAACGTGCTTAAAAAAAATAATAATAAACCATTCCAAATGCCGTGGTTATTATTTTCAACGAATGCTTCTATTAGTCCCAGGTACAAGAATTAATATAATTGGTATAATAACTTTATTACATATGACAAGAAATTCAATATTTAAAATTCTTTTATTTTAATTACGAATTATACTTAAAATATTAAAAATTTAGTTAAATAAATAAATTGTGAATTTTATATATAATAAATATAGTAGGTAAAGATAAAGTGCTTACATATAATTATAAGATAAATTAAAGTAAATACTTACATACATTAAGTACATAAGTACATACTTATTAAATACATTTATATATTAGATATATAGGTACATCTCTTGAGTTTTTCATGGTTAATAACACTTATAAACTTTACAGATGAGCAATTTCGTATAAAACAATAAAAACTTTACTCCATGCAGTTGGAAGTAGGTCAGTGTCATTTGATGGAATTACAACGGAGGATTCGCGTCAATTACATTTTGTGTGTGCACTGATGTGATTAAACATTTAAACCGGATATTCAACTGCTGCTAATAAGTATCTAATTTCAATGCAATGCGAACAATGTCAATTTTAAAGAAACAACCAGGAAAACGTAAAGGTTTCGAATTATTCAATTCAGAAGATTCTATTAACGCTTTAGTGATTTTGATATAATAACTAACAACAAATGTTTTAGTATTCATTGTGACACTGGATGAGAATATATATAAATAGTGAAATAAAATTACCTTGTCCAATCACTGGTTGTCAAAATATGACATGTTTCGTATTATCTAGTTTGTGATAGAGTGAGAAGTTGGCCCACCCAAATATAATTTTAATCAGTTTTATTCAGATGTATTAATTTTATCACTATGACAACTTGTAGTTTTAGTAACTGGGACAACTTTTTATTGAATCATTTGACAAACCACAATGTAGTAATACATTGGAATATGTTGTAGTTGCATACTATGGACCTGATGATGTTCGAAGGAATGAAAAAAGTCGTCTTTTGACAACTAGTGATTGGATATGGTAATTTTATTTCATTGTAAATATTTTACAAAGGTTATCCTCTCAATTCATAATTTTTTCGATGGAGTAAGATTACTTTTACACTGTCAATTTTTATAGTAATTTTGTCACCTTTTAGCATTTTCAGTAAAACACGCCTTGTGTGTTGTAAGCGTTTAAAATAAGATATGAGTTGACCATTCTCTAAGGCGAGGGGAAGAAATTTATAAACAAAGAGATTCAACACTTTGGATGTCCCCCGGTTTAGTTGTGATTTTATTTAATGGTTTTTTTAAATAAAACCAAAATATATTAGGTTACTTTTTGTTTGCTCAATTAACTGTTAAAATATGTAATCACATTTACAAAAGATAATTTTTCAAAATAAAAATTCAATAAGAAAATGTATACGGTACTTTCTTGTGGATAATAGTTTGTGCCTTGATTTACCCTTTCTTCCTAGAAAATCCTTCTGTCTTTATAAAACAATATTAAATATTTGCCATGAAGACACAGAATAAATCAATATACAGTTTTTGCAGCCATCTGTTTAATTAAGAATTATCAATTAGTTTTGCCAAAAGATCAAATTTCAAAAACAAAAAAAAAAAAAATTAAATAAATAAACATAGGAATAGTGAGGTCAATTTTACAATTATTTAGGCCTTGAAATTAAAATATATGACATTGAAAAGTTCAAACAATACTGATTTACTGATTTGCACCATACATGACAACATTAAATAAATTCAAGTGCACAAATTTTATTTTAATATTACCTTAAAATCAGTGCTTTGACACGTATGATTGTGTTGTTGATCAGCGTATACGTAATTGTTTTACTTGAAACACTCAGAGATACGTTTAATTAATTGAAACCATGCCCCAGATCAAACAACAAGAATTGACAACAGATTTTATATTGAAATTAGGGGGTTTTAATTACACCTAAATACTTCATTGTTTGTTTTCATATTAAATTTATATTTTAATTAAAATTTTTAATTACTCCCATTAAAAAAAAGACTTATCTAAGTTTATTTTAATTTTATTCTCGCAATCAAAATTTATGGTGATGGTACGCCGATGTAGCATAGTGCAAATTCGCAGATCGTTAAATTTTGACCTATGAATAAACGATTTATTTAAAAATGTGTTGTGATTTGTTAGTTGTTTCATCTTGACATGTTTAACTGCTCTACTTACATATACTTGTATTTAATATATTATTCAGATAAAAATATATTGGATTTTAATTACAAAATATTCAGATAAAATAAATTACGGTCTGTTAATAAGCACTTTCAATGGAACGAGGGTTTGAAACGTGCAGCTAAGAGAAAAATACACATTTTTATTTACCAGGTTTCCGTTGTAATATCGAGATAAAAGAATTGAGTATATTATGTTCTAACAACAAGGTAGTGAGTAAAATAGCACTATTCTGTTCGTAAATTTTCTTGAGTAAAAAAGCCTAAAACAAAAAGACTGAATGAATAATATGTACTATTTTAATATCTTATTATTTAGTTCAAACATTTCCAACAAAATCCAATACCATCTGAAAATTTTTCAACCAATTTTCGTATATTTCAAACAATTAACTTTAATTTTTACAGGTAACAGTAAAATCCCTAACGTTACCGGTACTGATAATAGCAATTTAGGCTGCAAGAAAGGAATGTAAACAATCGAATGCAAAGAACGCAACAATAATAACTATGTTTGTATTTATATTTATTTCACAGCTCACACGAAGCACGGCGCGGAGGCGGTTTTATCACCTTAAAGTGGTAGGGGAAGCCTACTGACTCATTCCACCTCCTCAGTAGGCGATCCAGTTGTCTTTTTTATATCTATCTCTACGATCCTAATGTTTCACTCAACAGGAAATTTCACGGGTTTCCAACATGTGAAACCCTGTTACTAACTCCGAGCCTTCCTAACATAAACGGTTCATTGTTGTGAATTTCGTCCTTAAGAACTCTTTAATCACAGGCAAGTTTCGTTACGTTTATCTGTCCAAGCCATTGTGTCTCCAAAAGCATTGTTTATACTTTATTGAAAACGCTTGCCTGGTGGATTCCTTTCAGTAAATTAAATTTTGTATTAAAATTCTAAGAATAAAATATTATTCTAAATCTAAAAGATAACCATTGTTTAATTAATATTATCAAAGATGATGCCATAGAATATTTTGGAAATTTTCTGAGACCTCTTGCCATAGCTATTTGGCTGAGGTAGTTTATCACTTAAGAGACGACAGATGCCACTGGGAATACACGGAGGGCCTCTTAACAGGCCGGGTGAGTGATAGAGTTGACATATGGGCCATTTAAGTAGTAAGGAATCGTCACTAAGGAAAATTGCCAAGAAAATAAATCATTAAATTATACAATTATTGTATAGATAAAATTATAAACTAAAGCGTTATAATTAATGCAAAGTTTACATTTAGACAAATATAAGAGTAATTTCTCAAATATGATTATTTTAAATAAGTGTTTAAGCTAAATAAACGTGTAAATAAAAACCCAAAGATATCAAATCATGTTTAGTTGATGAATTGCGCTTGAAAATAGTTGCAAGGAAATAAAAATAAAACTTATGTTTCTTACATAAACAATACTTAAAGAACGCTGTTCTTGTGTTTTTGGATTTTAAATATAGTGTCTCTATGATTATCGAGGGCTAAAAGGTAAAATAATAAATGATCTCTTGTGATTGTATCAAATTTTACTCATTAATTTTTTGAAATTTTTTATTTATTTGCCTTTTCATGACTACAGTAAAAAAAAAAACAACCTATATTGCAAACTACTTTATAAATCTTTAATGCACCCCACACACACTGTTGAATTTGTCAGGAGAGCATGTTTTGACCCGACGGCCCGTCCAACATATTCGACAGTCTGTGGGCTCTATCCCAACATGCTTGGTGGATTTGTCAGGTTGGATGCTCGGTCGACAGCGCCGCGCCGCCCAACTGTCAGTGTGGAAAACCTCCAACATGTCAGGTGGGGTACTGGGTCCAACTTAGAATAAAGTTCCTGTGAGCATGTTCGGTAGTGTGTGGGGGACTTAAATATTGATATAATATATTTTGAAGGGACGCTAATGAGTTACAGTACATAGTAATTATGCAATGTATATCGGTAAAAATCCACAAGGTTTCAATTAAAATTAGAGCGCAATATTTGTTGATGGTTGCCTGATGAAATCCCCGGCTCAACTCTTTTAAATTATTTAATATTATTTTAAACCTGAAAATTGCTATATTCTTGCGGGCAAGTCATCTGTTCAAACTTGTGTGTACTTTTGTATAGTTTTCTTTAATTAAATTGTTTCTGTCAAATTATTTCTGCGACTTTTAAATATGTTTAAAAGCAATATTTGATTCGTAACAATAAAATTCTCCTTTTCCATTATGTGATTTGATTTTAAACCCATTTAGTGGAGACTTTTATTCATTGTCGCTTCTTTATCTCTTTATACTGTATTAAAAAACTAAAAATAAAAGCTCCATGACATTAACTGTATTTCATAAGCTAGAAATATAAATTTGGAACCATTCTAATCGAAATAATAATCGAACAACACTATCAGAATATAATCATTTAAATTTAAATGCTCCCTTAGAGATATACCAAGTTAATTGAAAATGGAAAACATTTTCAGTTGCTGCTTTCTCTTAACGATCGAACTGTTTCCAATCAAGTTTTATTCTTTTAACAACTGGATACCTGACTGTTATATCCCTTACGTACTTTTATTTCAAAAATTTTCTGTCACCGTGTCCATTCTACTAGTTACTTTTTTTAACTTTTTATGTTTCGCTGAGTGAGACACATAAAGCAAATCAACGGGAAAAATAAAAATGAAAAATATTATTAAATATATCTTTTCACTCGAAGCCTGGTTTATATTACTGAATTTTTTTCATTACTAAAAATAAGTATCAGGATGTCAAACAATATTAACATACAAATCAGGCTTCTGAAATAATCATGTACCTATGGTTGGTTGCACGGGACGTGAGACAGCCCACCAGGATTTGTGCTACACATGGGCATTTTAACAGCCTGAATTTGAAATGAAGACCTTGGTAATGATTTTAGTGTACATCATTACAATAAATAATCCACACAATATTGCACGAGATAGAGCCAACCTGCCCATATGTACTACAAATTCTGGCGGGTTGTCTCACGACTAGTGCAACCAACTATAACACATTCAAGTATGTTGGATTTACAGAAATATATGTATATTAAATTAATCAGTTTAACCAGTTGTATTTTTCAGAAACAGTGGCAGTACCTTACTATATTTAGATCACCGGCTTGACAGCCTACGGCGACTAGCAGTGGAGACAAAATAACAAATTTGTTGCACACTAAACAAATTTCCATTGAAATTTGGCGATTTTGTCATTTTAACAATTAACATTATACCTAGGTACCGTAAGTAGGTTTGCTACATTGAGGGGTTTAATAATCAAATATAGGTTCATTACCTCCTATTAAATGTATGAAGATCTTTTAATTTTTTTAATCTTACCCATAAAAACTCCTTGGGGAATGAGTATGTAGGGTTTCCGCCACTTCAGAATTGTTCGTTAAGGTACATAAAAAACTTTATTAAGTTAAAACAATGAATAAGTGAGGTAGAGAGGTTTGTATTTTCCCCATAAGAAAATAAAATTGGAAAACTTTAAATTTTAATTTCTCCGTTAAGGTTTTAACTAGTAAAAATTGGTTAAAAAATTAAAATACTAAATTGTTTTTTTAGAGCTCTTATACCGTTGCAATTTAAGCTGTAAAATTTCTGTCAAATGATACAAAAACACATTTTTTAACATTTTGAAACCCCATAAACCCCCGTTCCCATGAACCGATCATCCTGGTTTTTGTACTTGACCTGTAGAACGCTGCCCTACGCCAGCTTAATAGAAACAGATTTTAGTATGTTTAGTATTCGTCTTAATTGTTATACAAAATAAGTGGCATGGTCCCGGGATTAGGTCTTACCGTGACTACTACTTTTATAGCGTATTAACACAGGAAAATAAAAAAAATTATAACACTATTGACTTAGCACTTTAAAAATTTCCAGCTGCCCACTTTTTGAAGAGTAATTCAATAACACGAATGATACAGAAGTGTCACAACAAGCGGTGCGGATTACACAAATGACAATCAAATCATTAGTGGAATCGTTGTCAAATTGCAATCATGTCATATTATGCTGATTGTATTGGGTATTTCGGCTGTTGTCAAACCGTCAGAACACTACAACTGAAAACAGTTGGTCTTTAAACTTCACATACTTTCATACAACCATCCAGTCAATGAATTCGTTTTATTCATGAAGAAAGACTAATTTAATTTCTAAAACTAAAACTAATGCTGGCATAATCTTTACACTTTGCAAAACATGAACATCTCTTATAGAAAATTTTGAACCCAGACAAAGCTTTGTGTATTTTTATTTTTTATTTTATGTTTAAAAATATAATAGAAAACTATTTCTATCTTAACTAATCTTAGTTGTGCTTATTAAAACTAAAAGATAGTCCTTAAGTCAAATAAACTTAAATGAAGTTCGTATTATATTTTTTCCATTTTTAAGATGAATTCATATATGTACTTATAACCTTTTGTTGAAATAACTGTTAAAAAATCGCAATTCATATCCTTATGACCAAAAAAATACATGTAAAATAAATATATTTTTAATCGGAATCTTTATTTGCCAATACTAACATTATGAAGATGATTATATTCTGGAATTAACAAAAAGTTTAAAGTTGAAGGTAGACAAACTAATTAGCTCATATCCAGGTTTAGCTTATATTTTTTGTAAGTTTCTACTTAAGTCCAGCA
Organism: Neoaliturus tenellus; assembly: GCA_030545055.2. Classification (NCBI taxonomy): domain Eukaryota; kingdom Metazoa; phylum Arthropoda; class Insecta; order Hemiptera; family Cicadellidae; genus Neoaliturus; species Neoaliturus tenellus. The sequence continues at coordinate 28,573,244 of CM061532.1, read as the reverse complement.
GTATTTTTTATTTATAGCAATTATATGTTGTAAAACATATTTTTTCCATTTTAAGGAGTTTTAGGTTTTAATTCAATGATGCATAATATTATGTTATTATTCATAATACAAATGCCATTAATATTATATGTATTAATATTAATACATATAATATTAATGCAGATACTGAGAGATCCTTAACAAAATCTATCTTTCAGGTAGGAACGTTCACACGAGTTCTACAATGCTTAGAGTAGAATCCATCACAGAGAATGTTTGGGTGGAGAGCATAAATAAGTAGATACAACAATCATTGCCAACATCACATCAAAGGGTTAATGATGCCAGAGTTGTTTATTTAACAGGTTGGCAGATTGTGTTCAAAACTTTGAAGTAAGATCTTTAAACATAAACGACGGTATGTGTGGTAATATTCTTTGTTAATAATAGAAATTAAATTGAAAAAATTCTTACTCTATTGAATCGTAAGTGGATGCCGATATTCTACTTAGTCCTAATCTTGCTTGAGTAAGAAATGTGGTTATTACTTCAATCGTAAATATAGAAATGCACCAATAGGGTGTCTTGCTAGCCAAACAGTTAGCGTCTTGGATTTTCAGTTCAAGGGGTTACGGGTTCTTTTTCCAGGATAACCACAGACTTTCACACTAGCAAAAATGTCTCTGGTGTTAGAACCTAAAAAGTTATACTTGTTGAATGTGAAACATAGAATTCGTTTGCTTCTTTTACCATAGGCCTAACTGTGATTATCGTTTGAAAACATATTGCATTTTAATTTAAACTTTTAGAAAGAAGCTTCTTACCAATGATATTTTAAAACGGTGTACATTTGCCACAACAGCTGAAAATATAATTCACATGTTTAAGGTGCCTCACCTAAACGTTGTTGTAGATATATTTTTATAAGGAGGAAAATGTAAACCTAACAATATGTTGTAATGGTCACATTTTGAAATTTTTGTGTTTATAAAACGCCGAAAGCCCAAAAAGAATACTTAAAGAATATAGAATAATGCATAATTGTAGATTCTAACCATATTTAGACTTATATAAAATCAATACGATCATTCTCTTCTAATTTTGACAATTTAGATATGTAACATAACGATTGTAATATAAACGATAGGTTGCCTTATGCCTTTGCAGATTTAAAAAATCCGTTTTCACAAATGATTTTGCAGGTAATAGAGCTTCCAAAAATACTTCAAAAACTCCATCTCTATGTGTTCTTAGCAGTTCCTGAAGTTCGAGATGTTATGAGAAAATTAAAATGAAAAAATTCAAAATGACTATTTTGGGTTTACTTGTGGCTATTATGTAAAATGTATCAAATAAATTAATAAAATATACCTAACGGTTTTGATAATACTTAATTTACATGAGGTTGATTGACAAGAAGAATTTTACCGAGAGTGTCACTATGCAACATAAAAATAATATTGTTAATCGCATTTTAAAATAAGTATATATATCAGTCTTTGGGTAATTATTCTTTTTAATGGCCCTTGTCTTCTCACTAATAGGAAGTAAACTTTAATAAATAGTAAATAAATAGTTTTATACAATCGATTTTGCAGTTAGAAAACATTTAAGACTAAAATATTATTGACAAAGCCTAAAGATAAGTTGCTCTTAACTGACTATAACAGTATACCGGGTGTCCCAGACCAAAAACTCCAAAAAAGTGTGGGTTAGTATTTAAAATGTATGACTTCCGGTCTAACTAGGTTACGTCTGACACACCATGTACAATGAAATTATCATTAATGGATAGATCGCAACTAGTTTACCTAAAATGGCTAAATTTGTTTCTGTAAAAAATATTTTTTTTAGATTAAGGGGTGTATGGGTGGTCTGAGACAAACAGTATATATCACTAATTTCCCAAATTTCGGCTTATCATCAATTTTGTAAACTTGTAGTCAATTAGATTGCGATAATTTTGGTTTCATAGTTATAATATTTAAGAGTTGATGTGCTCACCGCATAATAATAACATATAAATCAATTTTAAATATACCTCAGTTGCATATTATTTCAATTTAAGAAAAATTTCCTAATAACATGAATTTTTAAATCGTATATATTTTTTGCTAATAATAGTTTTTATAGTGTTCTTATAACAGAAAAAATAATACTTTATGCCTGTTATAAAAATACCCTTAATTGAATTTTAAGAGATATTAGACATTTTCGTATTAACTTGATGATATTTCAATATAATAAGATATATTTAAATTAAGATTTCTATAAAAGCAGTCAAAACATAAACTATTATGATAAAATACCCCAAGAGTACACTTAAAACTTCCGTCATACAAAACCTCTTTACACGGGAGAACTTTTATGGGTCTCGGTATTATTTTTCTCTCCTCGAGGGCAGGGTATTTTTAGAAGTTCTCTACTTCCACTATGAATATATGGCGTAAAATATATAAGACAATAAATAAATTTATTGAGGTGAGTTATTTGGTGATTTACTAGTTAGTCATTGAATGTAGTGGTTAAATTCCTAATTAGCGCAGCATACGCATTACGCGATGTTTTAAAGACGAAAATGTGTTTTCAAGAGAACTCACAAACGTGCACGTGTTTTTAATATTTTTATGGTATGGTAAAATTATTACAAAGTTATGTTACGTTGACTAAATACATATATGCAAAGTGTTTTAATGAACTCAAATGTTTCATTAAAAATTATTTATATATATGTTTTTTTTTTTTGTATTTAATTGTTGTGAATTTGCCTTTCAAACAATAAAAAAATAATGTTTTTACAATAAACCTTTCGTTAAAGAAGTCAAAACGTCAAATCCGGGACTGCGAAAGAAGGAACTAGTAAGCTAACGGTAAGGGAATTGTTTAATAATGTTTGTGGCTAGTATATTACAAAATGTTGAATGTACTATGGAAACTGGAATAGTATACACAGCCTCCTCCTAAAGTGCAACTATAGAATTAACCTCCGAGACATGGACCAGAGATTTGATTTCAATCTGATTTTCAATTGCAATCACATTGTTGTAGGCCTACACTACGCATGACACTAGTACATGCTAGATTACGTTTTAGTTGAGTCGAATTAGGAGTCGACATGTATGTTATGTGGTGGATATGGATGTAGTGATTAAACTTGTTTTAATCACTTCAGAATTGGGTCCGGAAAAAATATGTTTGTCCACCCTCGTGAGAATGAGAGTTTCAAGAGTTAGGGGTCGAAAAAGGGATGAAAAGGGGAAAATCCACGTTTTGGCGTTTTGAATGTAATAACTCGATAACCTTATGATTTAGCAACTAACTTTACGTGACATTAAATGTTCTAAATTAAATTTTCTAAAAAATAATGATACTTGTATAGGGGTAAGTCCTATAACTACTGTACAATAAAATAGAATTTTAATGAGTGCAAAGTCTGGATATTTTTCAGTTGCTACATAGGGATGGTTACAGTAAAGATAATTTTATGACTTTTTCGTAAAAAAGTCGTCAAAGTCAAGGTAATTATGTATAACACCTTTTAGTTTAATCAGTAAAACCATTTAGTTATAGTTATTTTTTAAAAAGGTGCCTCGTAAAATGTAATAAGTCTTTAAAAATTTTCCTACTCACAAATCACCAGCTTCCAATTGGCGAATTTTTTTATATTTTTATTAATAGAATATGAAAGAAATTAATTGATCTAATAATTTTATTCCCGTTAAAAAAAACTTTTTGAGTTATTTTCAATTTCTTTCCTAAAATATAAACATTTACTATATTTTATAGAGTTACTTTTTCACCGGCGGCCGAAATACATCTCAACACTTCGTCACAACTTGCCATTGACTCCAACTCACAGCTTGTGGGTGACACGCGATAAGTCAGCCTCTTATGATGCCGTGGCGCCACATTGCGCGACAAATAATTGATCAACTTGACATGTATATAAATAAAGTGTAGGCCTAATTCTATGAATAAGAAAAGTGGTATAAATAAAATTTTCGGATATGTCTTGAAATTATGTTAAACACTAATTGTAATATTTGGGATACTCTTACTAAAATATTTGATTTTCACAAAATAATGAAAACTTATGGCCTTAACCACAAGGCTAATAAAAATTCAAGTTCCAATTATGCTACGGTAAATTACTTAACCACATACTTGTTCATCATGAAATTAATACCTTAAAATGGAAAGGAATAAAATATCAATAATTTTATAATGTCATATTTCGAATACTATATTTTTTATGTATTAAATACTTCAAAGACATTCTTTCAAGTATTTAATACATATGTACGGTATAATAATTACATTTCACTAGGAATAAAAAATGTATATATATTTCAAATGGAATACTGTAGTTATGTATACCACCTAAAGTGCATTTAGCATGAAATGTTATGAATATGTGATTGAATGATCATAAATAGGTAACCAACATTATAAATCAAAATCTTAGTCTTCAAGTAGGTCTCTCGGAAGTGGTGGCGCCGCCCCAGCAGTCATCAGTCTGCCCAAGTCAGTAACGGGACGCTGCGACGACCCATCTATCACTGTTAGGTTCAAGTGAGCTTAACATCATTAGACGACGGACCGAAAGGTTAATCAGTGGACAAAGACCAACAATACAAATTTTATTCCCTTAAAAAAGAGCGCTTACTTTATTTTAAACCCCATTGCAATTTATTAAAAACAACTCAACCCCACATGGAAGTTAGCCAAAACAATTAAAACCACCTACAGTCAGAACTACTATCAAAAATAAACAAGACAGGTGTAAAAATCACACTTATTATCCTTTCATTTAAAATATGTTTTGTTTATGATTACCTAATAAAATACATTGAAACATTCTATTTTAACTCATTCAACTAATTTTACATTTATGAACAAAAGAAGGATTAATAACGAAATACCTATGAATTGTTATCATCAATGATTATATTATTATTAATAACTAATATTACAATCTATTAAGTGCTGGTAAGTAATTAAGTGCAATGGAGATTGTTAAAATACTTAAATTAAAATTAAAATGAATGGTAAAACTATTATTTTTGACAATAAAACTATTATTTTTTAAGTTAATCGGGGTGGTTTAAGTTGATTATATCATTTCCCTGACTTTGTGTTCCGGGTGCCAGTGGTTTTGCTGGGGTGGTGGAAGCGATGTCATTTTCTACGAGAATACTGTCCATTACCCAAACTGTTGGCACCTCAACAATACAACTCGATTACGATAATTGGGTATTGTGAGGGGGTGCTAACGGGTTTTGCTGTAGTGCTACGAGATAAGCGGGTTATATTGTACAAGAGGAATAATGTAATTGTTTTTTAGCCTATGCAATGGTTGTATAAAGACTAAGATACCAGCTGAATTAAATCTTTGCATACACTACTTAATCCACATACAACTTATATTTCGTAAACCAAAGTAAAAAGAAAGTATTAAACTTTTAGAAAATAAGCTCTTTCGGGACTTCAACAGTTTTAGGGACTTTTTCTCCCTATGTAATGATATTTACTTACAACCGTGGTACCTCTCTTCCATTTATATATTGAGTTTGTATTTAAATTCTTGGAGTAAGTAAATTCCTTGTATTTAAGTACCCTAAGTAAATTTAAGATTTATATTTTAGCCAATGATTTTTTTAATTGCGTTATAAATATAAAAATGGCAATATTCCTATTTATGATCCTTGAAAAGCATCCCAAATAAATATCAGATTTATAGTCCAGTCAATAGAGACAAAAAAGTGGTGTTTGCTTACAAACGGTCCGGTAGTTCTAAATTTTTTATTTATATGTTGTCTAGGATGGGTTAGTGGTTGTTTAAAATGTAAAAGGCACAATTTTCCCCCCTCTGCGCCCGCCGCTATATTGAAAAAATACGAAAAATATTCAGAATTTGAAGTCAAAAAGTATTTCAGTACAACCGATTGTGAAACATGTTAAACGACGTATAAATAATTGAACGAATTCAAGGAATGCAGAGTTATTCATTTAGTTAATTAAAACGACACTTTGCTTAAACAACTAGCGTTTATTGACCGGGGTTTAATTGGAATTGGTCAGTAATTACATATCATAACTTCAATGTTTTGCTTACTCAAATATTGTATTTTCCTTTTTTGACAAATTTGGCATATAGCAATTGCAATTTCTTCTTCATTTTGTTTTTATTTTTTTTCGCAAACTCAATATTATAAGTAATAACTAATATATAATATATTCTTGATCTGAATGACATTCATTATCCAGGGATAGTCACATTTCCTCCATTTATAATTATTGGGGACATCCAGCTGTTATATTTTAGTTTGGGACATTCTTCTACTAAAAACGTTGCTTAATATACACATAATTATGTTATTACATAGTTATATTTTTGCGTGTGTTGTCCTTTTTGCTGGTAATGTTAGATTGTCATTAGGATCCGAGATTCCACGTTTTCTATCAGTAAAAATATATAAATATAATTCCACATTTCCAGTCACTTGAAAACTCGTCAATTAAAATATCTTAAGTATTTTTAGTGTGACATAATAAATATTATTTCGTTCGTTTTTTCGTGTTCCAATAAACTTGAATATGCAGCACTCGCAGTCTATTGAGACTATGGAAGTACCTATATTAGATAGCCTACAAAACAATTTTGCACTTCGGATGTTCTATTATAACTGTTTTCAATGGATTTAACTGGCTTGAAACAGATTCAACTGCGTTTTGAGCTGCCTCGTGGGATAAAAATTGAACCATCAATCCTCGTTCTATTATTTTTTTATTTATTAAAGGCCTTTTTGTCACAAGTAAATAAAATGTCATTAACAGTAAATATGCTTTTCGCATTTTTTTTTTTTTTTCTTTTGAGGGAGAGGCGGAAAAATGCATTACGCACACAGGTGGCCAGCCTGTAGTGTGGGGCTCCCCTAAAAACGGGTTTACCCACTAAAAAACCTCCTCTACTCTTTAGGAATCTAACCTGGAATTGTTTGTCACATTACGTCAGGCTAGGCCTAAATTTGGCTTACGCCCGTGGGGCTCGCTCCTTATCCAGCCGCTCGATCAAGGGATCTGGGCCACTTCGCGGTCCAGATCGGTTTTCTTTTCCAGGAGGATGCCCCGGACGAACTGTGACAAACAATCCCAGTTGCCCTCATCCTCCAAAATCTTTTGGCAGACCGAGTCCACCGAAAATGCACCAAAGATTTAAGAGTTTTGTTCCGCATCGTCGGGAACACCCGGGCAATAAATGCAGTCCGGTGAACCGGTCTTTCCCATCCGGTTCAGGTACGACCGAAAATAGCCGTGACCTGTCAAAACCATGTTTGGACCTGCTTGATAAGTCGCGCAGTCCATCGTCCTCGGGTGTCGTGCTCCCAGCTGTGTTGCCACTGCTGGAAGGTTCGGGAGCGCTCTTCTGTTCTTGCCGTGTCCTTGCCGATCTCGCCACGTCTCTGATAAATCGCTTTCCTCTCCCCTGCCAAGAGCTTGACAGGGATGACTCCGGCGACCACCAGGACGGCAGGCTCGGACACTGTCCGGTAGGCGGAACACACCCGGAGCGCAGCTTGACGCTGAACCCGGGCGAGTCGCAACCTGTAGCACTCCTTATCTAGAGCGCCTGCCCACACCTCTGCCCCGTAAAGAAGCACGGACTTGACCGCGGACATCAACAGACGTCTTCTGCTGGATCGGGGACCCCCGACATTGGCCATCAGCCTACTAAGGTAAGTCACTACCTTGGCGGCCTTGTCCGCCGTACGGAAGATCTGATCCCTCCAGCTTAACTTGGTGTCCACCATAACCCCGAGGTATTTGGCGGCACGAGTTGATGTGACCACCTCCCTTCCCACTCGAAACGGGACGACGGTGTCGATCCTCTTCTTCGTAAGAATCACGATCTCCGTCTTACTGAGAGCAAGTGAGAGACCGTGATCGGACATCCAGTTGTTGACCACCCGCATAACTTGGTTCAACTTCAGTTGGGCCAGCTCAACGTTGCGTGCAGCAATGAGAGCTGCGACGTCATCGGCGTACCCAACCAAAGTGGTTTCCTCAGGCATCTCGGACCTCAGGAGGCTGTCATAGGCAACGTTCCAGAGATCCGGGCCGAGTATTGAACCTTGTGCGGCACCAGAAGTGACTTCCATCGTCCGCGTTCCGTCCCTCGTGTCATAAATCAGGCTTCGAGAGCGTAGATAATCCTCGATGAGCCGCAACAGATATGCAGGAATACGAAAGGTGTTGCGAAGCGCATCCAGCATATCGACCCACCTCGCAGAGTTGAAGGCATTCTTGACATCAAGCGTAACAAGAAGCACTACTCGGCGGGAGAAATGGTTGTGGCTCTCGGCTCTCTCCACAGCTCTCTGAACTTCGGTGACAGCGTCGATCGTTGACCGTCCCTTTCTGAAGCCGTACTGACGGGGGCATAAGTCCCCGGCAGCTTCCACGGCAGAAGTCAGGCGGGAACGGATCAGCTTCTCGAACAGCTTTCCAGCCGTGTCCAACATGCAGAGAGGCCTGTGGGACGACGGCAGCTCGGGATCACCTTTGCCCTTGCTGATCAGTACAAGCCTGGCTGTTTTCCAGGGAGCCGGAAACACCCCTTCTACCAAACAGGCATTGTACATTCTCATCAACAAGTCAGCGTTGATTAAAAATGCTTTCTTTAAAGCCTCACTGGGAATCCCGTCCGGGCCAGGAGCCTTGTTGCTCTTCAGGGAGAGAACGGAGGTTTCTAGCTCCTCGAAAGTGAAGAGTGGAACGTCCTCTACCCGTCCGAAGTCAACCGGCGGTCGCTGTGGATGTTCAGGAAACAACGCAGCGACGATCCTCCCCATGGTGGCGCCCTCCATGATGGAAGGTGGAGAGCGGGCGCCGAGTTTCTGTGTTACAAGTTTGTAACCCAGGCCCCAGGGGTCGGAATCAACGTCGTCACGAAGTCTCCTCCAGCTATTCGCCTTGCTCCTGTTGATCGCCTGGCGGAGAGATTTTCTCGCAGCTTTATAGGCCTCCGACTTACGAACTCTGTCTGCGGGGATTCTCGCTCTTGTGGCGGCTCGTCTAGTTCTTAAACATGTTCTTCTGAGTTCCGCAATCTCTTCAGTCCACCAGTAAACGGGTTGTTTGTCGCGTCGGGGTTTCCTTCGCGGCATAGACTGGTCGCAGGCCGAGACGATCAGTTCCATCGTGGATGTTACTAGTGCCTCGGCCCCAGCCTCACCAGGATTCCCCTGCGAATGCTTTTCGCATTAACTGAATGTGATATTTTACCAAACAACGTTATATGATGAAGTGTTATTACATTCCTTTCAAAGTTCCAGTTTCCTAAGAAATTAAAATATTCATAAACAATGTATATGAAATGGCTTTAGTATTATATTTGAAAAAGTATAAGGCTACTATGAGACTACTATCTTACAATTGAAGTGTTTATTTCTTTTTTTTTCTTCATAATTCAAAAAGTAATTTAATCATCATACACAATAGCAAATAGTATATCCACTTTAGAAAGTAATAATTCAAGATTGCGAGGATTGTTAATTGTATTAACTACCAGTATATCTAAATATTAAAAATGTTTCTCTTAAATAATTTTAACTTCATTTCAAAAGTGGTATCTTTTGTTATTTAACCATTGCCCATATATAACCAACCCCCAGTCTTGAGTTACAGAGATATACTTTAGTGGTCGGCTATCGGCTATTCGGTTCGTGTATTATGTCCAAAATTTGATTTACGGTATTTTCCTCACGTGGTCCACGTCGCCGCCGGCCACCCGGCTACTACAATGGCCTTACACAATCCACATGTTTCACTCTACAGAGCTCAATTTCACGCCTTTCAGACATGTGAAAACCTTCGACCAAAGGTCCGATGCTCCCTTACATATGGATTTGTGGAAATATTGTACGTGAAAATTATTAATGTTAAAAAGCCAACATTTATTTATTAATATCCAACTTATCAAAGTAGTCGAATCTTTTAAGAGTTTATAGGCCTACAGCTTATTATGGTAAGTAAAAAGTCTTTTATACGTTTGCATACCCATTAAACGATTTGTCAATTGAAGATTTTAAACATAATATATAAAGAGATACTTTATGTTATTCAATTTTTTTTATTTGATTGAGAAACATATTATAAATTATTTGAAACATACAGTTTTCATAATTGCAAAATAATAAGAACAACCTTAAACACACTCATATTAAACACTAACGAGTTTTCCAAGTTGTAAGGGCACACCGTAGAGTGCCTGAAAATCGTCTGATCAATTTCATGTTTAGTAAAATCTTTTGCTTGGAAAGGAGAGTTTTGTTGAAACAGTCATTTATAACTTAATAATTAAAGTGGTATTCCAAGTGTATCTAAATACAAACGTTTCCCAAATTTAATGTTCTTTAGATACAGTTATAATATTTTACATAAATTTTACATTTATTTTTTTAAACCACTAAATAAGTTATATATGAGTTTGAAGTCTGCCTTACATAGTAAAAGGTAATACCGTAATTGAAAATATAAAATAATAAAGACGTTTTATAGCAATCAACAGCAATATTCTCTACTTAGAACGTCAATATAATTACAAAATGCAGTTTCAGTTTGCTTTCGATAAGGTTTTCTTTTTAATCTTACGAGGACTTGTCCAGTGAAGCCACTTTGATAATAATAACTATTCATGTTGCAAAACGAGCTTATTAAGATTTATGAATTTATTTTTAGAGGAATATTTTGCATTATTATTCAATGTAGTTTTTATGTTGCTACAAGAAGAAAGTTTACTTAATTAGCTTCAAGTATTGGTTATTATTATTATTACTTCCCTAAGCTATTTAGTTTTATTTGTATATTTATTCATATAAACAAAAGTGTTTTCTTACAATTAGGAGAGGTTTTATTTGAAAAACAAGTAACAAATTACAAAATTTTAAAAGTGATTCCTTTACGCGTAGTTAAACTGATTGTTGATTGGAAATAATCCATTAAATTATTTTTGGACAAAAATATTTCTGGGGGAGTAACAACAATAAATAAGTAAATCATAAATGCTTAGGAATCTTCTAAAGAATTGAAGCCATAGTTTTTTGACTGAGGCTAGATTTGCTTAGTTTATCACTTAAGAGTCATCTTCACCCTTGTAAAAACACCCAATACATCCACCGTATTCCCCTGTTTCGGACGGTGTTCTTGGATATTTATTGGTAAAATTTAAGTTTTATTGTAGATTACGGTTAGATCTAGTCCCTCATACCTCATATATCGCTAGAAATAAATGGTATAAATATAAATAATTCTGAAATGTAAGGAAATTAGAGTTACTTTGTGACGTCACAAAGATCAATATTTTCACATTTCCAAAAATTTTGATGTATGGGGGACCTAAAATAAATATTCAACTAAACACTTAATAAGTGTAAAGAGAATCGGTTACAAAATGGCTTCCGGAACAAGGGGGATAAAATACCATGTTTTGCGTAAAAGCCGAATGGTTAACATTGCCAACTGCGCAAATAACCCAAAGATGAAGATGACTCTTAAGAGACGGACGACGCCATCAGGAATACACGGAGGCCCTCTTAGGCCTAACAGGCCGGGTGATTGATAGAGTTCACATGGGCCATTTAAGTGGTAATGGTAGGAGTCGTCATTGTGGATAGTAACAATAGAAAAAGAATGCCTCATAAGAATGTTTTATGATTTAAATTTAAATTAAACAGTTCAAGATTTCATCCGATCCATTAGGGATTTTAAAAACCTTTTATTCAAATCAAAATCAAATCAAATTTATTTCTCCGTGGATAAATTCATAGAATTAAATTAAAATTATATGATCCAAGTGGGTTCTAATTGGCTTTATAACAAACATTTTAATACAGAACACACACACACAAAAAAAAAATCAAGTGTACTAGCTAAAAAAGAATATTAATGCTTTTCAGTAAAGTAATGTGTAAGAAAATTATATACATGTTTCGTATGTTAAAAAAAATATTTTAAATAAAATATTTGTATGTGATGTATTTATATACATTATTTAGAACTTAAGAAATGCAAGTTAACTGAGTACTCATGATAATAAATCAAATTTGTATTATTCTTTCGACTAAAAATTTATATATAAATATAAAATAATATTTTTCCTTGTTTATACATTATTTCTGGACAGTTTCTTACAGTTATGGACTTATTGTTGCTGTTTTATTCACAACAAAATGAAATATCTGAATTAATGTTTATGTGATAGAGAGATACATAACAAAACATTGGTGGATAAATGTAATCCACGTTTCGCCATCTAATTACGTTGGGCTTGTTCGATGGAATTAGTTGGCTTTATAAAAACAATCATTATCCTAGGATATCGGATTCAATTGAAATATCTCGCAGGCAACGAAATATAGATATGTGTATATAGGAATGAAGATATCTAAACTAATTATCTCAAAGTATAATTTAAATAGTTTGAGTACAAGTTTATATCGATTGAAAAAATAAAATTTTAATTTAAAGAACACTTAGAGCTTATTAAAATATTTAGTGTATTAATCTACATAGTTGTGTAAAGGACGTTATTTTGTTTACTCAAATGTAAAATGATATTTAGTCACTATAAAATAATGTTAAGAATATAAATTTTATTTTTTAAACAAAAAATACAAAAATAAACTTAGTCAATTACACACTTAAGATGTTTTTATAAATCTATGTAGTAAAGGTATTAACCTGCAAGATTTTGTTTTATTTATAAAGAAAAACTCATCATTTGGATTTTCTCAGACCTTTAAATATTATTAAATTTATTCAAAAGAGAATTGTTTATTAAAATCATACTGTGATGCATAGTAAAACCAATTAAATATATCTCATAAAATATCCACAAAAATAGATTTGACATAACACACAATGGTTAATATTTTCAGATAAGAAACCGAGAATGATAAAGTAAGTTAATGTTCAAAGCTTCAGTCAAATAAAAGTAAAACTAATGTTTCTTAACGCTTGATTGTTTATAAATTCATTGATAGGTTACTATTCCTAGAACTTTAAGTGGTGTCTTTAAATACCTTGCATCAAGTGATTCAAGATTTGCAATACGGAAACTAGTTTCGACCCCTCAGTGTGTAATCATCATCATTCTGCACTAGGATTTAAATCTGCTCTTCATTTGAAGATTGTCAACAAATAAAAACTTAAGATATAACACGCACAGACGCAATGACCATTGAACATTTAAACAATGAAAAACGTCAAGAAATGATGCGACTGTATACCCGGCGGAGGTGTGGTCTAGACTATTCTTGTAAAGATTTTTAACGTCTATTCTCCAAGCAGCTGTAGGATGTAAGTTGTATTTTAGTTTTATACTTTCATAGCCTATATAACTATGAAAACGCTTTTTTGAAGAAAATAAATTACACCTTTTATAAATTACAAATAAAAAGAAATAAAGAAAATAAACAATTAAATCGACCCAAGAGTTTCCGAATGTCACTTTATAGTTACTGTGTTCTACAAAACTTACTGACTTATAATATCTATGGAAATGTCCTGGAAAATATTTGATTAATGACGAGGTTTTGTCAATTTCAAAACTAATAAATGAGCGATAGTAGATTTAAACTTACATTTCCTATTTTGCTTAAAACTACTGTTATATTTTTCTGTTATTTATAGAAGTTTAAGGGTTTAAGCAACACGAATGATCTAATAAACACATGTACACACTCATGTATAACCCCGTCGTTTTTAGCTCTAATGAAACATTTTAGTATAAACATTAATCAAAATTATCTTTCGCAAAACTTTTCACACGAGTTGAAAAAAAAGTTTTAATGAAGAGCAAATATAAGCGGGAGGATAAAATAAATATTTTTATCGTAATTTTGTTAAAGAGAGATTCATTTAACCATTCGCCGTCAAAGATAAGACTTAACGATTTCTCTCATTAAAAACACATAAAACTTACATGCGTTTCATTCTCACTGCAGTTGTGATGTCTTTTGTACTAAAAAATTCGTTGGTTGGTAAGTGTTTGACAAATTGAAAGGGTGTAGTGCAGAAATTATGTTGAACATTTTCCTAATTATTTTTCCATGTTTGGCAATGTCTCTAGCAGGTAAGAAAAGATGGTTCGTTTTTCTATGTTTAAATCTTTCCAATGAAAATGAGGCCCCTACCTAAAGTCTACTTGAAATGAGAAATGTATTAATTTTAATCACAACGCAAAATTCTAGTTCAGTTTTGAAACTGCTGATACAAAAGTAAGCATGATAAAGTATGAACAGTAAAGTATAATAAAGTATAAGCAGTTTTGAAAGTATGATACATCGATTTAGCGGGCTCCCTGAGAAATGCCTTATTTAATGTTATTTTTTACTGAGGAAAAACTTGGTGTATGGCCATCATAAGTACTTAAATAATATACATAGTTTGGAGTAACATTTAAGAGTCAAAATAAAAATATACAAAGTAAATAAATAACATTATTCATCAAAGAATACATTTTCTCCGATTCACGATTATTTCGAAAACTTAATTATTGAGATATTGTTTATAGTACAAAATGCATTTTTTATTTTGTTTCAATAAAGCAGCTTGTTCGATTTCTATATATTTCATTTATGATCTTCTTTCTCAGGTCCGGTTCCGAGTGGCAAAAAACAGGTAAAAGTTTGCAAAACATTACAGAGGTGGCATAATCTATTTATGGCCAAGGATGTTTTATTCATTCCAACAATAATTAAATAAATTTATAATTTAACAATGTTAGCACAAATACCACAATTTTGGATAATTTTGATTTTAAAATAAAATGAATAAATATTTACCGTTAAAGTACTAACTATTAATGTGCATCAATTTAATAATTCTGAAAAATTAAAAAAATACGTAATACACTTTTGAAACCTTCAAGTATGACACATAAATAGCAATACATGAGGACATATTATATATAAGATATCACTTTATTTTAAAAGTTTTAAGACGTAAAGAAATTTTTGCTGTCGCATAAATATAATAAACTTTTAATAAACACACTAATTTCAAAATTTTCAGTCGTTATTTAATTCAGTTTGTAACTTTTTAATTGCAACCAGTTGTGATATAATACATACAAAATCAGATTTTCAAAACCTTATGATGTGATTTATTACTCAATGAAAAAATTTACATTTAAATACTTTTATTTTAAACTTTGGATGTACCTTTGTAGTGTTGAGCTCAAGTCGTATTTGATAAAATAAATTAAAAGAATAATTACCTACACAGGAAATTGGTTGTGGATATTTTCAAGATTTTACTTTTTAGTAATCTAATCGTAAAATAATTGTACCTTTTCCAAGTAATGCACTCCCAACACCAGCTGGACGGAGGAGTGTAACCATTGCGGGTGCACCGAAGACGGGGACAGGCACTGCACATTGATGGTCTGCTTTGAGGAAAATGAAACCATTGTTCATATTTATTTGCATATATACTCTAGTTTTATATTACCAATATTCCCTCATACATAAAACAAGAACAGATGTTAATAGAATTAATAGTCCGAAATGTAATCCTATATTCCAATACAAAAATGTTGCTTCCATAAGAGTAATTTGGTAAGTTTGAAGACATCTAGGGCGGAGCCCTAGGAAGTAATCTGGATGAAAAGTATCCAATATGTTCTTCCTGGTTCCAAGCTACTTCCCCACCAATTTTCAGAAAAAGTGGTTTTGCCATTCGTGAGTTATAAATAAAGTAACTAATACGACTGTCTTTTATTTATATGGATTTTAAAATTTTAGTTCATTAGCACATCAAAATACAGTGTTGTCACATGTAATAGAAAAGAGACAAAAAATATCAATAATTTTCCGGTTTTACGAGATAATATTGGATTGTGGATCAAAACGTTGCAGGTTGGTGACGTCAAACGTTGCTGATGACGTGGGGAAATTGTGGCTACGGCAATACTAACATGAGATTATCATTAATACTACCATTATCGTGTTGCGACATGTTCCTCTGAGACGATACACCAACAATGTCGCCAAACTAGTTAATTTTATCCATATAACAATTAATTTTGATTTATCTAAAGCTAAGTGGTGAGTTTATATGAATAGTTAACTAATGCATTAGTATATTGAGCATATATTCAATAATTTTACTGAATCGTATAAAAATGAAACTAATGAGTGCTTGTGTTTAAAGTTTTTTTTTTTTTTTTTTAATTTAAAAGAAACAAAAAAAAAAACTGAACTATAAAGAGGTAGCTAGGAGTTTTAATCTAGAGTAAACAACCGCAGAATATCTCCTTAACTCGGCTCAATAGTTTTATAAGCGATAAATCTCTTTTGCCATATTCATATACTGTATTGGAAATTCTCATATTGCATACTGTGCCCTCGAGGAGAGAAAAAGAATACCCAGACCCATAAAAGTTCTCCCCGTGTAAAGAGGTTTTGTATGACGGAAGTTTTAAGTGTGCGCTTGGGGTATTTTATCACAAAGGTTTATGTTTTCCGTCTCTAGTGATATTTTCAGAACATATGGACATATTAATTCAGTACGATTGCAATATATTTTATGCGGTTTCACCTTACTTAATATATTTTTTTTCTTCAAATTCAAATAATTAAACTGCCAAAATCTTATTTCTACTTAAAACATATTTGTATTTTACATTATTGCGAAATGAAAACTGGTTTTAAAATTTAATTCGTGTTGAAATTACTCAACATTTGTGTAATATTTCAAAATTTTACATCATATTTTCAATATTTTAAATAAATTTTTATCTAAATATTTTTTAAGAATTTATTAAAATTGTTAATAAATTGTTCAAAGCGTTTTCATTTGATAAGTACTTGCAAAATAGCCATAAGAAAGTTTCAAGTATATAACATATCTATTTCGTTTACCCACAAATAATAATAGGCACACATAGATACAATTATCAAAAAAGGAAAGTATTATATGGAACTTCATAGGCGTTTCCAGATTACAGTTCCGCTTTTTGAACACCGAGAGCAAACTTATAATCGCAAAACTCGAATATCATCCACCCTTTGATGTGATGTTTTGCATCTACTTATTTACACTCTCCACTCCAACATTCTCTGTGAGGACTCATATGCATAGCACTGCAGATCCCATATAAACGCAAGATGACTGTAGTCCTCCAGGTGAAAGTGGCACCATTCCATAAGAGCAATGGTGCCACCTTCTGCGACAACCGTGGTTGTCGCCACCGAGGAAACAACGATTAAAAATGTCTAAAAAATCAAAATTTTACTCTTTGTTACCTATGCGAGTGTTGCCAACGCTGCAGGAAAATATAATTGTTCTGGTTTGCGTTGAAGATTGTTTGTCTCAATTATTAGCAAAATAAGGAATTTAAAGTAAACTTGGGTATAATTGTTGTTGTATATTAACCTTGATTGACAATTTTTAATTTGATAACTATCTAATGATTTGTTATTAAGTAATAATTCCAACGGTGTCGTTACGATAAGTATCGTACCCATAGAAACAATGCTTCATTCAATTTTTCAATCAGCTGTGTAACGGTAAATATTTTAAAGTAAATTAACTTCCGTTTTAGTTATCCCTCTTCACATACGGAAACAAAAAAGTTAAACAGCAGTCCTTCAGAAGCAGTTATGCTTTTTCTCAACCGACCTTGATATGAACGTTCCTCAACCAGAATTTGCTATTGTTGCTAGTTAATATTTTATTAATTTGTGTGGTTTAACAAAACATATTTTTCTCATAAGGGTAGCTACCAACATTTGTTATGAACAAAATTTACACATAAATGTAACAATAAATAGTGCCTAACTTATGCATGACTTATTACCGTGACCAAAAATTCAACTTTGATAAAAGAATGTTATGGGTCATATAAATAAAAATCTTAAAATAATATGACCTTTTGAAAGTTATAAAAAAATCTCTCAGTGACATGATCGACTTACATGTATAATAAAGTGTAAAATAAAGATATTTATTTTAAAATAAGTTGTTAAAAACAATAAATTTTGGAATTTCTTGTATTTTTGAAATCTTGGAAATTTTTTCCTCACTCCTTTAAGTTTATTTCTCATTAAGAAAGTATAAAGGTGAATATAATAAATGCTGCACCTTCCTTCAAAATTACAAATCACACTTCTGATTCATAACAAATAACGGCATTGTTTATCAGTACAACTTTATCATTTCGATACACAATTAAATTAGTTTTTTCCGAGCTGTTAGCTACGATGTTTCAGTTGTATTATTTTCTTTCTTTACGACCGTAGCAATAAGCACCAATCATGATATTCCAGCAACATATTAAGGAAATATATTATTAATCAAAATTTAAACCCGTCGTTTCATAATGTCTCAAATGCACAGGTTTACAGTAAAATATATTTAATAGATCAATCAAAGTTAAACATTCAACGTTGTTTTTAAATAGTAGTTTACGTGACGATTGTATTACTAAGGCCACTTATTAAGAAGCAAGTTTTAGTTTGTCGTTGGATAGGGCTTGGTCTGTAGTTGTTTCAGCCAAAAGTTGGTAAAAAAAATAAGATTTAAAATAAAAATGATATCCATAACTGAAATTTGTCTTTTCCCCATTAGAATAAGATTAGGATTGAGCTAAGCATAAAAAATTATCTGTTAAGTACACATGTAAGTGTAGTTAATATGTTAATAAGTGTAGTTATATTGTTTCTATAAGTTTGTTGTAAGTTGTGTATTTTATAATCATCACTAATTTTGTGAATGAGAATGTTACCTTATAGATATCTTATGTGTATATAACTTATCCTAATTTACTTTTATGTATATATCACAGTGGGTAAAAACATTAATTTTATTTCAATTCAAAATCTGAGAGCTGACAATTTGTTTTTTATTGTATTTATAGAGGAACCTCTAAACAGGCTTAGCCTTAGAGGCCCTAAATTTTCTCAAACTAGAGTTTACGTTTGTATTTCTTGTTTATATTTTTTTGATTTAATTTAATTTGTTTATTGTTGACAAGTAAAACTTTGTATAAAATACATCAGTCAGACTGGCATGAAAGAAGTAAATGTAAATTGTATTTTTATTTATTTTTGACTGATAATTGTATTTATTGTATTATATGCAATTGTAATGTACTGTATTAAGTTTGGGAAAATAAAGATTATTATTATTATTATGTTATTATTATTATTAGTTTTTTGTACGGATAATCACAATATTGCATTGGATGGGAGTAATTAAGTTAGGAGTTAGGACTAAAGGTAACATTTTTAGCAGAGTCTTAATTATACTCCTCGGTTTCGAGCAAAAAGTGTACGAGTTTGGTAAATTACATTAATAAACATATTGAAACTTTAAAGGTTATGGACGGTTACCTAAACACAGCCCCACGGATATCACTTGACCAAATTGTCGTTCCCAGATTTGATCGCAGTGCACATAAGCATACAACAACTAAAACATGAATTGTACTGGAACAATCAGCTGGTGTGCAGATTGCGTAATTCATATTAAAACAATACTACAGTCAATTGCCGAGCTCTCATTGGTCTAGCACCAGAATTGTAATGTGAAACCTGAACGTTTAAGATCTCACTTAGCCAAGGGATGTAATTTGATTTAATGATGCAACTCTTCATTATGCTACTTGTAATGTCATTACGAGTGGCTATTAAAACGGTCATGGATAGTAGAAATTACGCAATTCACACATAAGCTGATTGTTACATTAAGATTCATGTTTTTAACCTTAAAGAGTGTGATCATATTATGTGAGTGAGAATATATTATGTTAAGTGGCATCTCCGTAGCTACGTTTTTGATGGGTAACCCATCCATAACATATATAAAAATTCGTCATTAGGGTTTTCGTAAATAAAGGAGACTTCATTTAATAACGTATTAACTTCTTTTAACAACGTATGCAACCAGTGTGTTCAGCTTTTAAGCCACTCGAGGGATAATAAAAACACTCGTTTTTCTTCTATTGTAACTAACTTACATCTTACTAGTGTCTTAAATGGATTCATAATGAAATGGTTGCATAACAACTATTACGCCTTAAAGTCAAACATTTTAAAGATAGAAGATTTAATCAGTTTTCAAGCATTTAATATCAACTTACATTTTTCTTAATAAAAGAGGGGAACTACAAAAACGTTTGTTAAAGTGTAATGACTACCACAATGGACTAGTAACAAGTAAAACATTAGGTGAAAAAAATTGTTGAAGTAATTAAAATCTAATAAATTAGGATAAAGATACCTTTGCTTATTTTTCTTGTTTTAATGAAACATTCTATCTACATATATCACTCACTTTATATTAGTGGGATTTTAAACTAATTAAACGCACCTAGTTGAAAAGTTAGGTCTAATTTATGTTTTTCATGCCAATTTACGTTACCCAATTAAATTATATCGATCCACATTAGTTGTTAAAACTAGTATTCCATTACTATAGATTTTACACATTTGTTCAAAGTCATCTTAGAGGAAAGTATAGCCATTATGGTTGTGCCAAAAGTGGATTTTAGTTCAAAGCTAATGACAGAAAAAAATTGAAATTTCAGGACTGTTACATAAAACTGAACACCGAAGCCGTCGCCACGACCGTGATATTCTAGGAATCGGATCATTTGAGGAAAAGGCGACAATGTAATCCAAAACATTGAATTCGGTTGCTCTATATTTTTTTGAAAGTAGTAAATTTGGTTAAATTTAGATAATGAAATAAAATTACCTTATCCAATCACTGGTTATCAAAAGACAACATGTTTCGTTCCTTATAACTTCTTCAGGTCTATAGTATGCAACTACCACATAATCCAATGTATTATTACATTGTGGTTTGTCAAATGATTCAATAAAAGGTTGTCCCAGTCACTAAAAGTTGTCATAGTGATAAAATTAGTAAAACAGAATAAAACTTGCTACACACCTCTCTTTTTACACTTATGTATATGTGTACACTTACACTTGTGGCCTTTTACTTTACTTCCTTATTCTAACAGCTGATACCTCTATGAAGGAAGTTGGACTAATCTAGACTTAACTTAATGGCGTCTTTGGATATATTAAAACACTTAAATACAATTAACAAAACTGAGTTTATTTTAAATTAAACAATAAGTTATCTGGTGTATGAAAAGGGACTAACAATGGATATTACAAATTATGGGGATTTTATTTAATTAATTACTGTCTTCATAAATAAATGTCTCTGTTTAATATTGGCTATTGCTCAAACATGGAACTTTTCTCAGGGTTGGGGTGGTCGTGCGGGGTCGAATAAATTCTTGTTGAATTAATATTATTATATTGGAAAATAAAATCATAAAATTTGAATTCAATATAGAGATAATTTCTAGATGGAATTGGATAAATTCTCTATGACATTAAGTATTATTGAATCAAAAGGTAGGTTCACTGCCTCAACAATGCTTGCTGTAAGTTCAATCTAGGCTCAAAGTTTCTTCTTGAATGAATATAATTATAATGTTTAAATAAGTTCAAAAAGGTTCTTCCAAAAGTTAATCTAAGTTGATTTCTCTAAGATTCAATTACTATTAATAAATTTCTTGGCTATAAAAACTGTTTAGTCCTTTGATTTGTAGTTCAATGTAATCCAGTAGGTGATGAATAAAATGGAGGGATATTACCAATTTTAAATTTCTTCACTACAGGTTTTAATATCTTCTTGGCCTTCAAAATGGGTGTCTATTACCTGTAGCTCTTCTTCTATATAAAAAAATTGAACTTTTGGTGTTCAATAACTATTTTATGGGGTTATTATATTAACTTGGGATGAGACCCTTAAAAATGCATCTAATCACTAGGCCATTCAAATTGAGAAGAAGGATTGTTCATTGTTGCTTGATGGTATCACATATGTTAATGCACACTGTATTACTGTTAGTCTTGTTGTCACTTCACTATTATACTATATTAAATTATTGTCATAGAGATTAATTTAGAATGATTAAATAGTTATGGATTTTATTAAATTTGTTATTAAATATGAAGCAATTTTATTACATTACGGTAGGCTATATTAATTATTCATTTAGGCTATGTTGATTTCTTAAAATTAAAATGGCATATATTAGGTCTATCTATTTTATGATGAATGGTGTGTATAAATTATTTTTGAGTTTAGGCTATATCTATGGCTAATATATATTACTTATTTGAAAATTTTAAAATATAAACAAATGAGTTGTTGCAAAATCCCCGCAGAAATCGAGATCTAATGACATTATGATCGAGATTTCGATATAACAACGAATTTGATTACAATGCTAACTTAATATTATAACATGGTTGTGAGAAAAATGACTACATTAAAATCTAACATAAAGAAACTAATGTGGCTTAACACTAAATATTTACATTTTAAAGTTCCTTTCCTTTATTGTTGACGTATTATGAATATTTGAATGCTATACACTTTGCTGTGTCCTTGGTATTATATATTTCTTGAGCGCTGTTACATGGTATGGGCCATATTCATTTTCTTCTTTTAAATCCGTGACATGGTATGTAGAATGTCCTAGTTGCTGGGATATTTTGAATTTCGTCATTATAGATATTGTTGTGTTCGATGTAGCATGAGATTCCCTCTACTGTAATATCTCCGAATTTTAAAATTATTTGGTTGTTATTTAGGTTTAGGTTGATTACATTGTGTTCAAAGTCTATTTTGGCTTCCCAAGTATTCAAAATATCTGTGCCTATGATTAAAGGTCTAACTAAGTGGGGTACAAGTAAGGTCTGTATGTATGTAAGTTGGTTGTTCAGTTTAATTGGTATCAATAATATTTGGATATTCGTTTTGATTTTCCACCGGTTGCTGTTTTGATAAAGGTGTTGTTTACAGGCAGTTCTTCAAATCTTGGAATGTTCTTTTTGTTTTCAAGGAACCAGTTTTCGTTTATACATGTGATGTTAGATCCAGTATCAATTAATGCATTAACAGGAATGTTGCCTATTTTAATGTATATTTCAGGGCAATTATTCTTAAAACTATTTTTGTTGTACAATTCTTGAGGCATATCTTCACTTAATAGAAATTCTGGGTCACAACAAATAGTATTTGTATGAAATTCTTCTTGGTTTAAGTTGTAATAATCATGTTTATAGTTGTCATAATTATTATTTGGTCTGTTCATTATTATATTATTTGATTGCGCTGAAGAAGCTATTATGTTGTGTGATTGGGGAGATGTGTACAGACCGTGTTTTGCATCCTCAGCGCTTAACCGTTTAAAGGATGCGGTCCGCTGTGCTGGGGTGTATGACTGGCTGTAGATTTAGTTTGTGTAGGCGTTGGTGACGCAACATTCCGTACGGCGGATTCTTGTTCGGGAGTGAGTGTTCTTCGGTCGTATTGACTTTGTTGTCCTTAAAATCTGGTATTATACTCTTGTGGTGACATGTTGGCTGACATATAATTAATATTTCCTTGTGGCTGCTGATAATATTTTTGGTTCCCATTTGAGTTGTGTGGTAATCGATTGTAATAATTTTACTGCGGTTTGTTGTTTCTGGGGTTGTAAGCATGTGGGTTGGTATTTTGGTAATATTGTTGCTGTTGTTGATAGTTTGTTTTATTATTGTGTTGGTAGTTCTGGTAATAGTTTGGTTGGCGTTCGTTGGTCATTGGTGGGTTTTGTGCTGGTGGGTTTTGTGCTGGTGGGTTTTGCTGCTTAGTACGTTTGTGAGCATCATGTAGATCTTGTCGCTGTAGTAGCGCTTCAAACTCGTATACACTGTTTGCATTTTGTACTCGTCGTGCATCTTGTACTAGGGTGCAAAAATGTTCAGCCAATATTGATACTATTTCATCTTCAGATAAGGTGGGAGTTAGTGATCGAAGTGTTATGACTCGTTCTACGAAATATTCAGATCTAGTGAGGTTTCCATTTGGGCGGTAGCTTTCTGTCTCTATCTTTTGTCTAACAGCACGT
Source organism: Neoaliturus tenellus (assembly GCA_030545055.2). NCBI lineage: Eukaryota > Metazoa > Arthropoda > Insecta > Hemiptera > Cicadellidae > Neoaliturus > Neoaliturus tenellus. Next base: position 28,549,276 of record CM061532.1, on the reverse strand, counting down.
TGCACGTCTCGGCTCCAATATTTATTCAGGAACTGGTTTTCAAAATTTTCCCATGAATTTACGTCAGTTTTGATCAACGAGAACCATTTTGATGCTTGTCCTTCAAAACTCGCTTCGATTGTATCAGTTAATACTTCTATTGGGTCACTGAGTTGTTTTTGTAACAATTTTTGATAGTAACGTTTTAGCTTAGTTAAATACTCAGGTGGATTTTGTGTTCTGCCATTAAATTTTGGTAAGGTCATGTCTGTCATTAAATTATTGCCGGTACATGTGACATGTATCTGTGGGTTCAAGGTGATTGGTTTCTGCTCATAGTCATTGAGATTATTTAGTTTAGTTTCATGTTCTAGAATTTTCTCGTTTATTAGAGTTAATTGTTCGTTTTGGCTTTTGATTACCACTTGGTTTTGTGTTATTGCTGGTATTAGTTCATCTTTGACCTGGGTAATGTGGGTCTTAATTTGGGTCTCTACCTGTAGTTTATGCTCATAGTGAGTTTTGCGCAAATTTTCAGTATTGTCCCTACAGATTTTCATCATTTGAGTAGTCAACTTGGTCTCAACTTTCTGTGTCTCAGTTACAATTGTTTTGTTGATTTCCTCACGTTGTATACGTAAGTCGTTAGCTAGGTCATTTCTTATTTCATCGTTTTGTTTGTATACTTTTTTAATGATATTACTCTCAATTTGTTGTAGCTCCAAGCTATGTGCTTGTTGTATGGCGCGTATCTCATTTATGTCAGATTTTAGTTCATTTTTAATTTCAGTGATTTTGGAATCAATGTTGGAATTAACTTCGGTGATTTTGGAATTGAGGCTGGAATTAACTTCATTGATTTTTGAATTTATTCCACTGATGTTCGAATTTATGGAATTTAACATCATCATCAGTTGCGAGTTTGGATCGGGCTGTATATTCGGGAACGGTTGTACGGCATTTGAGTTGTAATCAGCTGAGATTGATGGTTTACTGCGAGAACGTAATGGTTCGGGTGTCGTCAGCCACGTTCGGCTAGCTTCGGCTTTGACTCGTTCGTCTCCGTCGTCCATGGTCGGCGACGGCAAGATGGCGTCGTGTTTGTTTACATCATTCTCGCTCAGCGTTCTTTGTGTCGCAAAGCCGTGAAATAGATCGAGATTACTGTACCCGGATAAATTATTTAATTTCTCAATTTCTTCTTTTGTAATGATGTTGTCAATGGACGTAGTACTTTCACGTGTGTTGTGTCGTGGTGAGGTGTGTACTGAGTCTGTGTTGTCGTCTGTAGCATTCATCGCATTGTCAGCTGTGTCTAGATTTTCATCTTGTGATGTTTGATTACTAAGCGGTCTAAGTAGGGATTTATTGGAATCGGACATGATGGTGGAAAATTGGGATAAACTTATAACTAGGTATGATACAATAAAAAAAAATCCTTAATCTATGTGATGAGTTAATATATCCTTAACTTAGCTAGTACAATTTCTTAGGTTATAAGGTTCAAAATTGCTTCATAGGCTAACAGAAATTTATTCGAAGCCCCATACGTTGGTCGCCAAATTTGCTACACACCTCTCTTTTTACACTTATGTATATGTGTACACTTACACTTGTGGCCTTTTACTTTACTTCCTTATTCTAACAGCTGATACCTCTATGAAGGAAGATGGACTAATCTAGACTTAACTTAATGGCGTCTTTGGATATATTAAAACACTTAAATACAATTAACAAAACTGAGTTTATTTTAAATTAAACAATAAGTTATCTGGTGTATGAAAAGGGACTAACAATGGATATTACAAATTATGGGGATTTTATTTAATTAATTACTGTCTTCATAAATAAATGTCTCTGTTTAATATTGGCTATTGCTCAAACATGGAACTTTTCTCAGGGTTGGGGTGGTCGTGCGGGGTCGAATAAATTCTTGTTGAATTAATATTATTATATTGGAAAATAAAATCATAAAATTTGAATTCAATATAGAGATAATTTCTAGATGGAATTGGATAAATTCTCTATGACATTAAGTATTATTGAATCAAAAGGTAGGTTCACTGCCTCAACAATGCTTGCTGTAAGTTCAATCTAGGCTCAAAGTTTCTTCTTGAATGAAACCAATTTACTATTAATTTACTATTAATAAATTTCTTGGCTATAAAAACTGTTTAGTCCTTTGATTTGTAGTTCAATGTAATCCAGTAGGTGATGAATAAAATGGAGGGATATTACCAATTTTAAATTTCTTCACTACAGGTTTTAATATCTTCTTGGCCTTCAAAATGGGTGTCTATTACCTGTAGCTCTTCTTCTATATAAAAAAATTGAACTTTTGGTGTTCAATAACTATTTTATGGGTTATTATATTAACTTGGGATGAGACCCTTAAAAATGCATCTAATCACTAGGCCATTCAAATTGAGAAGAAGGATTGTTCATTGTTGCTTGATGGTATCACATATGTTAATGCACACTGTATTACTGTTAGTCTTGTTGTCACTTCACTATTATACTATATTAAATTATTGTCATAGAGATTAATTTAGAATGATTAAATAGTTATGGATTTTATTAAATTTGTTATTAAATATGAAGCAATTTTATTACATTACGGTAGGCTATATTAATTATTCATTTAGGCTATGTTGATTTCTTAAAATTAAAATGGCATATATTAGGTCTATCTATTTTATGATGAATGGTGTGTATAAATTATTTTTGAGTTTAGGCTATATCTATGGCTAATATATATTACTTATTTGAAAATTTTAAAATATAAACAAATGAGTTGTTGCAAACTGATTAAAATTGAACTTGGGCTGGCCATCACCTCACTCTTATCACAAACTAGATAAAACTGATTCATTGAAGGTGTTGTCTTCTTATTATTATTATTATTATTATTTTCTCCAATGCTGTCAATGTTGATGTTCTTCTTACTTTCACTTTAGATTTCTTTGCATTTTTGTTTGTCTATGTATGTATCATAATATAATATTTGATTTGAAAGAAGTTTGATCGTTGAGGATGTTGTTGGGATCAGTCTTTTTTGGTTTGTAGATGGTGAATTCTTCTTTTACATCAAGTTTAAAGCTTTTTGGTAAAATCTCAATTATTTCCATGTTTTTCTCGATTGATGTATAGCTGTGGCGTTCTGATACTAAATGTTCTGCATACGAGGATTGTTGATGGTGAAGTCTCTTAGGTATGTGTTCTTTAAATCTTTGGTTGAAAGATCTTCCAGTTTGACCGATGTAATATTTTGGACAGTCGTCACATTTAATTTTGTAGATGCCTGATTTTTCATAGTTGTTAGTGGTGGCTCGTTTGGTATAGAAAAACTTTTGTAAGGTGTTGTTGACTGAATGAGCAACTGTTGTGTCATTTCGTTTGAAGATTTTGGTGACAGCATTGTTAATTTTTCCATAATACTGTATTTTTATATATTTTTTCTCAGGTTTTTCTTTGTTTTTGTTTTGATTTTGTTTTTGCTTTTTTATAATGGAGTCTATCATTTGTGGTCTGTATCCGTTTACTCTTGCAATATGCTTAATAGTGAAGTACTCCTTATTGTATGCTTCTGGGCCCAAGGGATATGAGTAGTGTCTTTTGGCCACTCCTGGCTCAGGTCAAGGTCAGCGGTTGGAAGTGGCAGGTGTGGGGTTGGAAGTGTGGGGTGGGGGTGACAGTGATGGATGGGTTTGGGAAGTGGGTCAAGGTCATTTGGAGGGGGTTTTAAAAAAGTGGGAGCCGCAGGGGCTCGGTGGGAATGGGGAGGTTTTCGTTTATTTTTAAAATTAAATCAAAGTCGTGTTGTTGTGCAGAGAGGTGTTGAAATATCGTCCAACGGTGAGGGAGTGGTAGACGCCGAAGGTGGTGGCGAAGAGAAGGTAGACGCACAACATGCAGAGTACGAATTTGAACAGTTGCAGCAGGCGGACCATCCCTTGTTGATTTTCCGTTTCCAATTGCAGCCTGTTGATCTCTAGTTTGAGTCTGTCCTCTTCCAATCGTGTTTTAAGTGAAACATCATCCATCATGTTTGTGTGCTTGTTTTAATTTCTGTTGGTGAAACGGGAGCGGTGTTGACGGTCGGAAAGTTGGCGATGAAATGAGAAACGAAGATGAGGACAGGACATATTTACTGGAAAGTGGTGGGGGGTTAAGAAAAACAGTTGTGTGTCCGATCAAACGTCATTGTCAGCTGTTGGTGTAGGTTTGGAGGATGCAGGAGTGAGTCCTAGCAAACCATCTTCATCTCCACTCTCAACTCTATCGCATGTTGGACAACCGTAAACAAGTTCCAAATTCATAGTGATGCAGTGGAATTTGTCTATAATATCTTCTAAAGTTTCCATTAAATCTTTTAAATCATGTCTTGTTCTAATTATAAAAGTAGATTTCATATGTGGTAGCGGATAGTTGTTCATTGTACGGGAGTCGGGAAACAAATGGCGAGCGTCAGTCAGCGGCTCGCTTATATGCTGGCAAGGGCGGTGGAGGGGGAAGTGGAGGGGTGGTGGCGTGGTGGGGGAAGTGGAGGGGTAGTGGTGTGGTGGGGGAAAGGCGATATACCCCCATGCGAACCGTTGGCCAGCGCATTTCGCTGCGGATCGTTGTTCATCGTACAGGAGTCGGGAAACAAATGGCGAGCGTCAGTCAGCGGCTCGCTTATATGCTGGCAAGGGCGGTGGAGGGGGAAGTGGAGGGGTGGTGGCGTGGTGGGGGAAGTGGAGGGGTAGTGGTGTGGTGGGGGAAAGGCGATATACCCCCATGCGAACCGTTCGCCAGCGCATTTCGCTGCGAAACGCCGTTCGGGTAGGTAGTAGGAGGTGTACTATAAATATTAAATTTATATTTAACCAGAGCTTGCATTTCTTGTTCCTCGTTGTTTAATTCAATAATTTTAACACCATTAGTTGTCTGTTCCTCTTCCTCTTCACTTTGCGACGATGAAGACATGGAGGTGCCTGAAGAAGATGATGACGATGAAAATATTTTGGTAGGATTGACATATTGCACTGTGATGTTGATCCATCTTAAAGGATGGTTATCCATAAGTGTGAGTAAGTTTTGGAATAGGGTTTCCATCTCTTCTCTGTCGGTAATTAAATGTTGAAAGGAAATGAATTTATCATCCATGTTGTTGTCAGTGCAAGTAATGAAATAAGAATGAGAAGCGTATCGAATGATCCGTAGAATATATGTTGTAAAAAATAAGTGGTGGGGGTAATCTCAAGGTCAATCAAATGGAGTTTTAAAAAAGGGCTGCAGTCAGTGACTACAGCTATACATTTGAAGCTTCAACAGGTTCAGAAGACCAATCTGATCTATACTTGCACGCACTTATGATGCATGTACAAAAGTCGTCTTTATAATATGCATTGCACTCTCGACAAATGACAAGTTTTTCCGGATGAAACTTGATACACCTCTGGGGACAGCAAGTGTGGAAGTATCGTGATTTATAAATCTTGAAGGTTCGCAATTTTGGTGGTGGTAGTTGCTTTGTTTCGCATCTGCAGTAACAGGATCCAAAGAATTCGCACTTTGTACAGGCTAATCCGTCTACCATCCATCTTCCTAAATTGGTGCATTTCTGTTCACAACAGTAGCGCGGTGAGTCCTCGTTTTTCTTCTCTTCCATGTTGGCGCTTCTAAGTTTAGGCAAGAAATGAAGTTGTATAGTGTAGGATAGAGTGTTTTATAGATTAAGAAAAGTGGTGGGGGTAATCTCAAGGTCATCCAAATGGAGTTTTAAAAAAGATCATCTTACAAGTGTAAGATGTATTTATTTAAGATAATGAGTTTTCATCTTCTTTTTCTTTCTTTACATCTTGTTTGTATTTTTCTTTTTCTTCTTTAGCCATAGCGATGAGATCTTCAGTGGATAGTGGATGTACTTCAGGAAATTTTAGAATTAATTTTGGTTGGAATCCCTCTTTAGTTAATACTTGAAGATCGGACGTCATTTGTTCTGCACTTTGATAGTCCTTTCCGTAGATTTTTCCATTAAATTCAATCATCATTCTGTACAACATGGTATTAATAGTTGTTTTCGCTGCGTCAGTTGGAGAGCAAATGATGATTCTGTTAGGTTACACGTTCCTTTTATAGATGCTACAGCGACCACTTGATATTATTTAATATTAGTAATATTTCTGGAACTTAACATTACTTTGAGTAGATGGTGTTGTAGTTGAAGGTTGTGTGGAAACGAATACTTCTTCGTTGCAGAACTTTTGTTTAGGAAACATCCTCATGTTGTTAGCGTAAACATCAATATTTAAACGATAACCACCGGCAAGTAACACTCGCAGTTCATTAATAAAATCGTCGAGTTCTTCAAAAGTTGTAATGGTGGTGGTATCATATGATGCACACTTAACCTTAAGAGACATGTTGTTATTCGTAATAACTGGAGAGCCAACAGAGATGTGTACAGCACGAAAAGTAGTCGTAGACTGATGAGATCCTCAAGAAAATTACGGCCTTTATATACCCTCGAAACTAGGTCAAGGTCATCCAAACGTGTTTTTAAAAAAAAGCAACATATCGATAGTGCAGAAACACTATCGATATGTTGCCTTTTCTTATTATTTTTTTTTTCATTTTTATTTTTTATTTATTTAAAATCAGTTACACACATGTACAACAGTATATATAAACTACAGACTAGTTGCTAGTAGGCATAACATGAAGTGTAAGTTCAGTAGAGTTGGTTCCACTAGGACCGTGGGATGCCAAATAGAGTGCGCCGGGGTGAATCAGTCGTAAATCTTCATTCTGCAGCAGTTGAACGAAGCGTTTGGGAAGAAATACTTGAAATTTCGGTTCATCACCAGGTGTGTAGGGTGCTTCACTCAATGTGCAATTGATGGCGTCTCCAACTGATGTTTCCATCTTCTTAATAGTGTGAATAATGTAATGTTTTTCTTCTTTCAATTCTGAACATTTCTTAGTCGGTAGTATTGTAGATTTAGAATGTTTGTTGAATTGATCAACAAGCGACTGTAGAAAAGTTTGCGATGCCATTATTTTTTCTTACTATTGTTCGTCTTCTTCTTGTGCTTGCGCGTCAGAGGTGTTGACTCCTCGGAGGTTAGAGTAATACTCATGCATTGTCATAGTGCCGCTCTCGCTTTTATACCCATCGCTTCCCCCACCACTTTGCTGGAGATAGACATTCAAACGATATGCGTTCTTTAAAGCACATTGAGACTGCCGATGTTTAAAGTTTTTAGATGCAATACAGATGTTAGCAAAGTAGCAATAAAAATCTTTCTCCATTTGCACATTTATCACTTCATGGTTTGTATATGCTTGTATCCAATTTGCTTTTTCCAATCCTCTTGTAAAAATAGTTTTGAACTCTTTGCAGAAATGATTCATAATGTGTGGCATCATATTGTAGGTTATAAAACCTTCATCCCATGTTAGATTATGAAAATGTTTCATCAACCATTTGTTTGTTACTTTAGCTTTGGTTGTTAATCTGTTGAACGGCAAAGGAGGCATGAATAAAAAATGATAAACAACAGATGTTATCATATCTAGTACCACTAACTCTTTAATTATAAAATTTCCATCATTACCACGGAATGCCTGAAACTCTATGATACCTCGCTTTACTTCCATTATTTCCGTCTTCTTAGAGAATGAAACTCGTTTATCCATGATGACGTTCAGTAGACAACTGGTATGTCAATGCGGATTGACAGCCTTTTATACTCCAACATTCTTCTTCTTCTTACTTAAAATATTCTTTGTCTGTTTAATTTGTTGTTGATTGTTGATTGTTGAAACGTGATTCGTTTTCCTTGTTTTCTTGCTTTTTTTCTTCATCTAAATTAAAGTTGGTTTGATTGTGGTGTAACTGTCTCCACATCTCTACTTCATGCGGGATCCTATTGAAGATTGAAGTATCTACTGGACCGTATAGGATTGGAACATATGGTTGTCTATCCAATGCATCAGTTAAATAATCTTTGATAATTGTACTTGAGAATATTAGCTGTTTTAAATATCTTTTTATAGGACCAGTAGCACAAGTTAAAGCGTAAAACTCTTCTTTTGTCAAATGTATTTTTATATTATATTTAGTTAAATCTCTAAATCGAACTAGTTGTTGACCACGTTGTTTAACAATATCGATTTCAATATTTGATTCGAACAAACCTAGTTTTGTTTTTCTTCCAAACGTATTGTTACTCAAATAGCATTCCAAAAGATGTATATGTTTCATAAAAGATTCCCAAGAAGATTCAGTGAAGGTTACCATTTTAGATCCTTGATTCAAAATAACAGTTGGAGAGTAATCCAATGATTTCATTACTCCAGCAGACACAGTCTTTGTCATACAAGAAGAAATAGGATAAAATATTCTAAGAAATACCTCCATTAAGATGTTGGTAGAAATGTTATCTTCAATTTTCCTTTTCTTCGTTTCTTTTTCAACTTCCTCTTCGTCTGTCTTCTTATGTTTAAACTTGAGGAACTCTTCCATTTCCTGTTCAACTTGTCTTTCTATATCCAAACTATTGTCAGCCATAAGAGGTGTAGTTTCTTCATTAGCACTTGATGTAGCAGAACTCATCTTGCGGACGATGTTACCCATACGACAATCAAAGATGAAATGAATTTCCAGCTCTTCTTTCTCGCTTTTATACTCGCAGATGACCTAGATATTGTTGATCTTTTGTAAAAACCTTACAAATCGTGCAGATGTTGTATTAATCTTTTTTTAAAGTACATTCTTCACAATTCCTGTCAGCGGTGTGTAAGTAACTATTTTGTCATGTAGAATTAAACAGTATGCTGAAGTTCCATCTGGTATTTTATCTTCAAATTCCATTTCAATTTTTATATCTACACTTGAAGATTTCACAGATTCATTTTGTTTTGAACAATCGATTACAACAATTGGAGCTTTTGAATAAAATTGTTCTGGTGATAGTAGTGGTGTATTTGTCTTACCATAATATGACGATTGAAATCTTGCATACATGTCATATAGAATGGAATAACGTTTCTTGTCAAATGAAACATTTAAACTGTCATATGGAAAGAACTGAGAGTTTAGAAAAACTTTGCAATTCTTTATCTTGCAATGGTCAAATTGACCAGCGTGCGCAGTTATAACATCTTTTCGTTTAGTCTGAAAACCGACTATTATGTACCTTGCTCGTTCTAAATAAGTAGAGGTTTTAACAGTCCATGTTTGTCTTTCTGTTTGAGGCAATATGGGGTATTCATGAAATTCCCAACTTCTAAATGGTATTACAATATCACGGTCAGATTTTAATTTTTTCAATAATAATACTCGATGTTCATCCGCCAATCTGACATGTGGTACTCTCCATACAACTTTATCCAATTGAAGTTGCCATTCCAAATCGGCATCTTTTGTTCCACTTGGCGCTTGTATTACATCCTTATTCGTTGAAGATCTGAGCAGTACCAGTTCTTGCTTTACATTTATTATTATTCTCTTGTAATCTTCTGCGAATCCCAAAAGCAATCGTAAAGGCACATTAAAATCAAAGTAACCTTTTGAATTAGGAGTAATAGTGTCTTTATCAGGAGTCACCCATCCAGCCGAGATTAAAGAATTCTTTTCATGGGGTGTTATTGAAGTCAATCCTTTCAAAGTTGTTGATATACCAACTTTTTTTGTTGAATCAACTGTTACTCCAGATATCTCATATCTAATTTCATCAAACAGATATGCCATAGGGTTATTTATAAAAGGAACAGTTGAACCAGATTTTCCATCCAATGTTGTTACTCTTCCTTCGATATATAAATAACTTTCACATGGTAATGTGTAGATATCTTGTTGTTGAATGGGAATCCTTATTTCATCATTATTATTTAATTTTGATGAAGTGTAAGGGTTGTGAGTGTGATATTCCTTCTCCCATAGGGTTTCGTCGAATGTCGGTCCTTGCGCTATATCCAGTATATCCATGGTTGGCAAGTTTTAGTCCGATCTTTTGTAGGAAGCGTATGTTGTCCGGTGTTAACTCGTCGAATGTTGAGGAGCTACTGAGCTCCCGACTCTTCCGTTGTGGTTTAAATGATAATCCCATGTTGACTTTATGTTGCTGCTCTGATATGTAACCGTATAGTTATTGTTTCTCCTCTAAAGTCAACACTAATGCCGTCTTGATCCAATATGTTCAGTACGATGTCTGAAATGAAACTGGTGTTTAACGGTAGGTATATCAGGTTTTGTGGCTTCTCAACTATTTTAAAACCAGGAGCTACTGTGGGGTAAAATGTATGTAATATGTGTTGATTTACTCCATCTCTATATGATCCGTGTATAATATTACACTTTACATCAATACTGTTCACCTTTAATATTGTTACTGTTGTATCGCCAGTATAATCATTTCCAGGAGCTAAAATTCCTTTCTTCTTTGAAAATCCGAGCAAATTGCCGATTGAGTGGTCTAAGCTAAAATCTATATAATACTTTGAAGTTATTTCTGCTTTTAATGTATTATTATTACCTTTTATACAAATGTTTTCTTCTCCAAGTTTCTTTTGTAATACTTGGTTTATATCGTCTATTTCATATGCTCCTGTAGATAATGGAATTATTTTTAATTGTGAATAATTTCCTTTTTCATCTTTACTTTCATAATAATGTAGTAAATTATTTTTTCCTTCTGTAACATTGGGAATTGAATTGTATGTAGTCAAATCCAATAATGCTGCTTCCCATAGTTTGTCCGTAGATAAACGTAATGCTGGGAAAAGTGTACTTTTCAATGTTGACGAATTTCCGCTCAGCGACACTGTATACGATGACATCTTAAAGCTGACTGACGCTCTTCGCTAGGAACTCTAAACATAAATGTCCGCATATTTCTGTATTGCTAGGTTGCTCTCTTTTGTAGTTGTAGTATTTCTTTGTATAGCCGTTTCCATAGCTTTTGTAACACTTTTACCAGTCTTGTCCTTTAGCGGTAAGGCATCAGCCACTTTAGTAAAACAGTCTATAATCGCTAAAATGTATTTGAATCCTTTATTCAACTTACTATGTGGTATCATTTCAATGAGATCGGCTTGGAAAAGATCATTCATTCCTTTTATAACTGTACTTCTTCTAGGGAATTTTCTTCTTGCTGGCTTATGAAGTTCATTTACAATTTTATTTTTTAAGTCTTCCATCTTCAGTTGTGTCTTCTACATCACTTGTAAAGATACTGATCTCTAGAATGGTTTATCCTCTTTTATATACGGTTAGGATATAGGTCAAGGCCATTTTACGTTGGTGTAAAAAAGAGGGAACATGACATTGGGCTTGTCATGTCCCCTCTTCTTTACGAAAGGAAAAAGGAAGAAGGTAAAGGACGAAGAAAAGGTTTACTGATCAATAGGGATTAGGGAATAGTGGCCGAATGGCAATGTGTTGATGTTATTTTCAAGAATGTGGCGTTTATCATCCTTATAACTTAATGCCCACTTTGTTTGTTTTACACTATACAGTATATGGTTGTAGCTTCTGATGGTGTTGAATGTTGCGGTTGTTTCCACATTTTCAAATAAACATCTCTTATAATGGTCAAACTGTACTTTCTTCTTTAGATATGAAGTCTTGATGCCTTTGGCTTTCTTCACCACTTGATGTTCATCCTTTTCACTGATGTACAGTTGGAATGAGTACAGTTTGGACATTAAAGCGACAACTTCTTCCATTGGTACACCATTTGTTTCGTCTTTAAACTTGCCCAACACCTTTTTATTTCTATTGTAGTCATAGTTGGGATGATCTTTAGGATAATCTGAAAAGTCAAAGTCAGTAGTATATACAAAAGTACGTAGATCTTCATACATGTCTTCTGTTCTTATCCAATAAATGAAAGCATCTGTATCCATATATGCTATCCCGATGTTTTCTCTTCCATAAAACTTCACCATCTTGTTGTAGTGAAAGTCATACATGTGGGTTTTAGAAATATCCAAAATAGACATTCCCACATATAGAGGACGATCCATTGTTATTGAGATTTTGTTCATGGTAACAGCTACAAGATTCTCGTTAATAATTACACTTGTTCCAAAGTTTGGTTTTTGTACTAACTTTTGCAACTTCTCCGGATCGCTTACTAATTTTACATCTTTATGTTTTCTTTTGTTTTCCAACGTTTTGCCAAATATTGAATTATTCATTAATTTGAAAAAGTCCTTTTGAAAAGCGGATGTTGCTGCAGTCCTTCTTCTTGTGTTGTTGTCGATGTATGGTTTTAACCAACAAGATTGATTAAATTGTATTGCTCTATTGATTCTTGTTATTTTCAATCCCAGTTCTATTGCTTGCTGTATTGCCCAATAATGAGCTACATATCTTGACTTGTTGGTTAACGTCATCATTAATTTGGGCCATCTACCAGTTGGTGATATTTCCGTCTTTGGCAATAGTGGTAAATCGTAGTGGTGGTCATGCAGTTGTTCAGGATATTCAAAGTCCACATCCAAAATGTAACCAATGTCTCCATCTTTAGGTATGTCCATTATATTGCCTATCGAATCTGGGTTCGCCCACTTAAAATTACCATATGGAAGAGGATTTGACATAGCCCATCCATATAGGTTATTTGCGTCAAAATAACCTAAGAATGTTGTTGGTTGTGACGCATCGAAGTTTGGGAGATATTTGTTGTTGGCTTTTACATGTCTAGTTACACTTTGTGTCAATCCTCCACGAACACCTGACTCTATCATCAAAACCATATCAATATCTGTAATAAGTTCAAGCCTACACTTTGTTTCTTTCAGCATAGCTTGCCATGCTAGTCCAGGTGATGTATAAGAATGAAGTGGGTCCAATCCATATGCTTCAAAACAGGTATCTCTAAATTCTTCCATTATATCACAAAGTAAAGTCACATCTAATTTAACATAAAAGTCGGAATATTCTCCCAATGTTGTCATTCCTAGTTCATTCCATACTTTACAAGCGTGTTGATAGTCCTCTTCACTGATGTCCTCTTCATACAACTTACTCTTGAAGGCTTCTCTTGGCGGAAGTGATGTTTCTTCAAATTTTTCCAAACAATTGATGTAATCATAGGGGAAAACACCTTTGCGGAGAACCAAATCCAATTTATCTTTACTTACAATCTTCATTGTTTCTATTAAATTTTCTTTCTTTAAGTTTTCAGTAAGTTTACTCAAGCTAGATGGCATAAAACGGTAAGAGTCTAGAAAACGTAACTTCATATTTCCAATTGTTTTACTAAAACTAATAAACTTTTCAGTAGTTTCCGCTATCACATCGATTTTTCCATCATCTCGTCCCAATTCCGGTATGATAAAATGTGCATCATAACCACTAAGGTTATGCAAAATTACAGGTATAAAGTTGCGAATTTGATAGTTAATATTACATCTGTTACATGCGGCACCTCTATAATAACCTGTTAGATGGTCATGATCACGTACCTTGTGATTTTCCAAAGTATATTCATTTTTACATAAATAACAATGGGTCGAATTTTCATACTGAATCTCTTCTTCTTCATCCATCGGTATCATTGGTACAATATCACTATACAATTTTTGTACATTTTCTGCTATCGAATATAAGTGGTCAAGGAAAATACGCGGGGGCGGGGGCGGCGGGGGCGGGGGTGGGGGCGGGGGCGGGGGCGGGGGCGGGGGCGGGGGCGGGGGCGGGGGCGGGGGGGGGGGTTATGCATGAGTGAATTGAGGTCAAGGTCACCAAAAAATAATAATGATCCAAGGTGATGGAGGCGGCCAGGACCGTCTCCACCACCCTGTGTTCCTCAAACACTCCCAATCCCAACCCAAAAAGTTACGTCTTGCTAGGGATCCCGATTTTTGGCCCGCACGCACGTGGCGATCCAGTTTGGTAGTCTGTGATACGGGCGGCCAGCCTCGGGCCTGGGCACTGGACTTGACCATTCCAATTTTACAATAGGGACTCTGGAACAGGTAATGCAAGACGCAACTCTAACCTCCCACCCTTAATCTAAACCCACCCAATCATATTTTTGCCTGACCAAAATCAAAAACAAAAATCAAAAACAATAAAAATATGCGTTGCCTAAGGCACAACGCGCATGTCCCACCCATATTTAATGAAGTTCAATCGAACTTCTTTAATTTACATTTACATTTTAATTTAATCTACCCATCCTAACAGCTAGCTGTGGAATATAAAAAATTATTAGTACACAGATGAACACAGACATGGACAGACACACACACACACACACACACACACACACACACACACACACCATAAACCAATACTTAAAATTAAAAACACATTTTTTAAACATAAATAATACCATAACACACCTTAATGCTAACATCGCAATGCGCAAGTTAAACCTTAAAACTAACACATCTTAAGACTAAAACCAAATAAAACTTTACATAAAACCATAGACACACACACACACACACAACTAATATTAAATAATAATAGCCTAACAACAAGAGTAACTCAAATATATATCGGCCGCTTATACATTTGAGTTGCCCTCTGAGTTCGGAACAACCATCGCGTCCGACGAATTGTTCCGAACTAACTCAGCAATAGTCGCCAAAGAGCTTCTCGGCTCACAAAGTGGTGGGGGGCCTGGAGGGGTTTGAGGGGCGCGGAACTTTCCAGTAAGGTCAGTGGAAAATCCCCAACGGATGTGCTTTGTTACATGTGGGTCGCCCCTAACGCAGGTGGAGCCTTGTGCCTCTTAATTAGCATTAGATAACATCTAATTACATCCGCTGACAAGTACATCCGCTGACAGCTACATGCGCAGCTTTCCCCGTCGCGTGCGTGACAGCATAACTATCGCAGTTTGTTATCTGCCCTCTTCCACCGCTTAATTATACTTCCAACGGAAATTAATCGCCGGTACACGCAGCCTGTGGGAGGGGGCGGGGGCGGGGGCGGGGGCGGGGGCGGGGGGGGGGGGGCTTCCGGTTTCCGGTCCGGTCGGGGGGGGGGGGGGTCATGCATGAGTAACCATCCGCATGTATATAAACGACGGGAAGCTCGCGCGCCTCCCATATAGGGAGCTGACACCCCAACGGTAAACAACCAATCCGTGAGTTCATACCACATAGTACTTTAACACACTATTTATTTTAACATTTTTATTATTTTTACACTATTTCTTAACACTATACCAGTTATTTTATATATCTCAATTTTATTTTCGTGTCGAGTTTCCATTTTTTTTTTTTTTTTACTAAAATATGCTAATTAACATCGTGTGCAGGAAACTCACACTGATTAATTGCAGGTTCCATTCTTACACACCTGTTTCCTCCTTAATATGCAAATTACTCTCTTACTTTAACAACACTTAAACTCTAACCGCTACTTCTCGGTCATATTAATATAATTAGTGCTACACTACAGGATTTACCTGTGCAATAGTGCACGCTATGTTTCCTGCACGTCTGCAGGTAATACACCTTACACCCGTCTACTATTATACTTATTGCTACATTACACGAGACATTTCTTTCACGCCTGCAGATAATACACTTGCTAACCATCTACTATTATAATTATTGGTACACTACGAGAGACATTTCTTGCTCACCTGCAGGTTAGACACTTTACAACTGGGTACTATTATAGTTATCACTACAGCATAAGATTAAGCCGTACAGATGGCTATTGTAATCCTACTTCATCGTGCACGGACCATTTCTTGCACACCTGCACCTTATACACTTTACAACCGTCTAATATTACAATTATTGCTATGATACGGTAGTTACCTGTTCAATCACAGTTGCAGACCCACTTGCTTATCCACAGGCCAATACTTGCAATCCTACAACTGAATAATTAATTAATTAACTTCCGCTATTACCGATACTTTTCTTAAACTATCCGTCTCTTCCTCCGACTCTTGTGACCGTAGCCGCAGCCGACTGACAAATAACCGAGCTCTCCCAAACCTCGCTCTTTTATGCGGTTTTCTCGGGGAGGGGGTTGGAGGGGCGTCGCACGTGACTCATCGATCGCATAAAAAGGGGGGTTGCCGCCGCGCGCGCGCCATTTCGGTGGCGGAATCGGTCGGGTGAGGTACTATCCGTTAGTCTCTTGCGCTTTTATAACTAACGCTTGTTACTCTAAAATGTGTTTGCACTTAATATGCTAATTAGTCTTTATATTTGTGCACAGAGCATTTCCTGCACACCTGCAGGTGATACACCTTACAACGGTCTACTATTATACTTGTTGCTACAATACAAGATTTACCTGTCCAATTGGCAATTGTAATCCTACTTAGTTGTAAACGGGATATTTCTTGCACACCAGCAGGTCAAACACTTTACAACCGTCTAATATTATAGTTATTGCTACAGTACAAGATTTACCTGTACAATTCACAATTGTATTCCTACTTATTCATGCACGGAACATTACTTGCAATCCTGCACCTGAATGATTAAGTAACTTCTGCGGCTACCAATATTTTTTTTTTTTTTCGCCTATATGTTTCCCCCTGCTACAACCTTTCGCGGCGCCGCCTGACAAATAACTGAGCTCTCCGAAGTTCTGTTCTTTTATGTCATCCTCTCAGGGGGAGGGGTTGGGGGGAGGGGAAGGGGGGGGGGGCGCACAACCCCCATATAACGGGCATCGGTACCGCGCGCGCGTCATTATAGTGGCGATAGGGCAACAGTGAACAACTATCCGCAAGTCTCTAACACCTAGTCTAACACTTTTTTACTTACACTTTTTTACTCTAACATATGTTTGCACTTATTATGCTAATTAGTCTCTATATATTCAGGCACACTCGCGGGCGCCGGTCATATACTCGCCGATTGTCGGAGAGTACACATCTCCCCTTCATATATTATTATGGCTTCGCACTCTTTACAACTAAAGCTTTTACGCACAAAACATATTTTACAGAAACAATCTAACTCCACAGTTTCCAAACCGCGTACTACATTGGCTAAGCTTAAGAAATACTACAGTTTTCACCCGTTGTACTTTGCAAAACCAAGCCTGTGCAACACTGCATACTGTACTGATACTGTTTTGCACGCTGTCTTAACTGACATGCTGCAGTATCAACATTTCAATCTTGTTACACCTATTGACGACGCTATCCAATTATTCTTATTCACTATATTACCGGGTTTATATGATCATTCTTCCTTGGACACATGTCTCATTCTACTGTATCGACTCGCACTGTAAACACCTAGGAGCTCTCCTATCATGCAACTATTATTTTAATTTAATTTTAAAAATAAACGATAACCTCCCGCGGCCCGGCGCCGCCCCTCCCAAAACCCCCACCGAGCCCCTGCGGCTCCCACTTTTTTAAAACCCCCTCCAAATGACCTTGACCCACTTCCCAAACCCATCCATCACTGTCACCCCCACCCCACACTTCCAACCCCACACCTGCCACTTCCAACCGCTGACCTTGACCTGAGCCAGGAGTGGCCAAAAGACACTACTGATATGTTAGTAATCTATGGACCATGGAGTTATAAGCTGCAATTTTGTGTGACCAAGGATGATTAGATGTCTTATGAATTGTGAGGTCTGTGGTTGTTGGTTTTCGATATATTTCAAAATCAAACTGGTTGTTGAACTTCTTTATTGTGACATCTAAAAAGTTAATTGCTAGATTCTCCTCTGTTTCTAATGTGAACTTTAGTTTGCTATGGATGTTGTTGAGCTTTGATAATATTGATTGAGCTTGTCTTTTATTCCCATCTACAACAGCAAAAATGTCATCCGCATTACGGTGATATGTTGATAATTTTGCAAGTGTTCTGTTGTTGGTATTTAGTATGAATTTGTTTTCCATGTAGTTGAGAAAGATGTCGGCGATGAGGCCTGACAGTGGGTTGCCCATGGCTAAACCATCATTCTGGATGTAAAACTTACTGTCGAATTCAAAATAATTCTGTTGTAAAATCAGTCTCAAGAGTTCTATGATTTCATCAATGTCTTTTATGTTCAGTTTGTTTTGTTGTTTCAAGTTATTACTGATGATGCTGAGGGTCTCTTCTATCGGTATGTTGGTATATAAGTTCTGAATATCGAAGGAGACCATGATCTGAGAATCCCTTATGTTCATGTTTTTTATTTTGTCAATGAGATCTGATGTATTTTTCAGGCTTCGATTATTTTGTAGGTTTATTTCTTCAAAAATTATACTATGTAAAAGTTTGGATAAATTATATGCTGGTGCGTTGATGAAATTAACTAGAGGTCTGATTGGTTCATTTTGTTTGTGTAGTTTTGGTAAACCTCTTAGTTTCGGAGCTGTAGGTTTTACTGTGTTGGTATAAAATTTCTGATTTTTATTTAAAAACGATGATTTGTTAATGGCATTTCTAATAGTTTTGTTGTACTTGTCCGTTGGGTCATTGGGGATTTCAGTGATGTTTTCTTCAAAAAACTTGAAGACTTTGCTCTTGTATATATCTTTATTCATGACTATTGTGGTATTGCCTTTGTCAGCTTTTAAAAGGATCGCATTATTCTCATTTAATTTCTTTTTAAGACCACGGACAACTTTTACTTCATTGTTTGGTCGTTTGTTTTGGGCATTTGATTCAAGATGTCGTTTAATTTTATCGTTTGCCAGGAATCGTGTTTCATTTTGTTTTCCTTTTGGTAGACATCTGAGTGCTACTTCTGTATCAATAAGCAAAGGTACAATCGTTAAATTTAGAACTTTACAAATTATATAAATTACTTTTAAACTAATCTATTGCAGATGAGTATCGAAATGGTAAAACTAATGACCATGGTAACTTAATGTTGTAAACATTTGTTTTTTTCATATTTGTTATTCTCTGTTGTCAAGCATCCATCGAAATAGCTTCATTACTAGAGGCCTACATTAACTGAATTTTAATATAGAAAAACGCTGATACAAATCTTTTTTTTCATTTTTGGGTAGTGCATTTTCCAAAATTTAACCTTATTAACTTATGCGTAATATTCCATGCGTGATATGATCATTCGATCAGTCCCCCAATGTGCCGCAACGTCACGACAAAGAACTGACTTATCGCGTGTAGTCGACAGTCTGTAGCGCAGTCAATGGTAAGCCGTGGCGATTTGTTGGGGTGTATTTCGCTTTCTGAACAGAACCATGATATAGCTCTGAAAAATTTTAGAATTACTGTAAGATTCCTTATTGCATTCTAGTATTATCCATTTTTAATTAATACAATTTACACAAGACTTCAAACTATTTTAATTAGTAAGAAATAATTTAGTTGGCGGATGTTTCAATTAAAATGTTTCCGGATGTTTCGATACGAAATAACTTAGTATTGTATTTAATTAAAGAACAATACAGAAAGAATGGAAGTAATAAACCCTTTAGTTTGTAGTTATTTATAATGATTTATAACAAGTAGTCTTTAAAAAATATCTCTCTTCGAAGCTATTGAGTCATAAAATATGCTGTGCTAATTAGAGCCTTTACATTCAACAAGTACTAAAAATCTCCGCACTCGGTTCAAAGTGTTTATAGTCACTAATATTTTCTATACATTCGCCATCGGTAATCGCAAATTACACTGAGCCCTTGAGGAGAGAAAAATAATACTCAGATTCATAAAAGTTCTCCTCATGAAAAGAGCTTTTGTATGGCGAAAATTTTAAGTGTGTGCTTCGGGGCGTTTTAAGAGTTTAACTCGTAAATTAAAGATTTTAAGGTTTTTCATACCTACCTTTAAGATTTCAAGAGTACATACTTGTTAATAAACCTACAAATTTACCACGCTTATAAAACTTTTTATATTTGAATGTTAAAAATAATTTATCAAAACAATAATATGTTTTTATAATACTGTATTATTTATAATTAATAACTCTATAAGTTAACAAGTAGATTTACTAAATAACAAGATTAGCGTATGTTTACATAATTTCATATAACAGTCAAAATTCAAAGAAGGAAATTCACATATGACGGTACTTAGGTTTACAGAGCAATTTGAATTGTTGACTGAAGGTTTCTTTAAACATGCATTTAATAGTCCAAAGTGTTAATATCAGTTATCTATATATTAATAGGCAAGCATGTTTCATTTCCTCCTTTTTTCTCAACTTCTGTGCATCGTAGGAGGAATCCGCGCATACCGTTAGAAAGGTATTGTAATGTAGATGAGCAGATTTACGTTTTAATTCACATCGGCCTATGGGGCTACGCCCTACAGGCTTTCAAAGTTTCAATGTTAATCTTATTGAAGAAGGATACTTGATTGAATCATAAGACAGATGTTGTAATAACAAATGCTAGCAAATAATTAATAAGACATGTTTCATCTATAAAACATTTTAAAATTAATTGACTCGAGATCAACTGAATTTTTGGTCGAATTTCGACCAGTGGGCGATCTCTAGTTATTATTTATTCGTAATAGTTACTCTCATCATAACAGGCAAAATATCAACATAATAATAATCGCATAGCAGTACAGGGTAAAAATTACAATAACTTTTTATTCTTAAGTGGTAAAACTTCCGTCATGTTACAATATTAACAAATCAAGTGCAATAGCTATAATAGCTAAATAACACCGATAACTAAAAATACTCAAATTATGTTGTTATTATAGTAGGCAAATCAAATAATATACCTATTAAACTCAAAATTCATAATTATAATAAATGGGACAAGTGTAGTAACAAGACAATGCACTAAGTAAGTCTTATTAACAGGTAAACTCTTCAAAACTCTACAGCATAAAAACACTTGAATCATATAAAAATTAAAAAAAATAAAAATTTAATATATTAGCATCAAAACCATACAAAATCAACTATAATAAGCGCATGTAACTCTAGAGCGGCACGGGCAATATTTTTTAGTCACATGCGATCAGAGCCTGCTCAAGTTTTAATACCACATTCCATTTTCAACGTGGATAAATATAGTTCTACTATATGGGGGCCTTCAATGATAAAATTATCATGTTGTCAGGTATTACAGTATACTTTTATTAGTTATTAGGTATTACAGTTTTGTATGAAGGCCACCATTGAATTTAATATTTATGTTAATTTATCTTAATGAAACATAAATAATTAACAAAAAACTTCACTAATCGAGAAAAAATAGCCTGTGAGGAATGAGGGAATTTTGCATTATATTTATTCAATATTAATCAGCGGAAAATTTGTAGATAAATAGTAAAATTTAATATTTTTATTCTTTTAATTTTCTCGGAACACTTGGTAGTGCTTGGTTTGAGTGCTAATGGGTGGAAAACAGTAGTAGAATTAAACTTAAACATTAAAGTGACTTATTCATATGACAGTTAATAGACTTATTTATACGTATTTGGAAATATACTGTTATTAAACATAAACACAACCACATATCATACTGTGAATTAGCTTGTTGTTATCGTGTGAAAAAATCCTTATTTGACTTTACATTCTGAAACGTGCCAATTGTACCAACTCTTTGTGGATTTATCACTCCTGATTGACATGATTGCAATCTAACAACAATTATGCTAACGATTTGGTTGTCACTTGAGTGCCCAGCGATGTTTTTTTTATTCCAGTATCGATCAATGTTTAATGCAAGGTTAAGAAAGTTCTTTGAATAAATGAAACCAAATATAATACAAAACTAGGGTATATAAAAAAAACTCGTCAACATATTTGTTCTTTAAACCGTTTCGAATATATGTCGTCGTATTTGGCATTTAAAAATCGAAAGTGATAACTACCAAAAACAGCCCAGCATAGTCCATTTTCATCAAACTGGACTGAATACACATCCTTTTAATGTACTTTTCCCGATATATTCTGTAAATATTTTACTCACTAAAGTGATAAAAGTTTTTAATATGGATGCATAACATACATGAGCAATGTAATAATAGTCTTAATTTATTTTCTAACACAAAAATGAATAAAAAAGGCAAAATATGACTCTTTTCATATTTTTGATATTTTAAATCATAGGTAATCAAAGGTAAATTTTACTTACATTTTTTTATAGTAAGGAAATATTTCTCAATAACCCTGCACTTAGTGGATTTTAATAAATTTTGTGTTAATTAAAAAGGATCTAAAGAACGACTTACTTCGTTCTCATGGGACCCCTGTATAATGGACGATACTCCTTTTCCTAAGAAAAGTTAATTGTGGAACACGAAAGGAATCATGAATGTAACTAGCCGAAGGATACTTATCAATTAGGTTACAAAATTTTATAATAACATATATTTATTTAAGCCTTGTTCATTTTGCTGACTGTCCCAAATAATAGCTAGTTACTAAACATATATTAAATAAAATTTTAATCATAAAATCGTGACATATACCGGTATGTTTATTGATTTGACAAGCAAGACATACATAGTTTTTGCCCATCATGGTACAAAAAAAATTATACTTAAAAACTTTCAAAAACCAATTTTATGAAATAATAGCAATTATTACTTTTATAATAAAAAATGATATTATAGTTTACTATTTAAAGGTAAATATTGATTTCGAATAACAACTGAAATGTGTTATTTCTAAAAGATTGGATCAGTAACTTTTTGAACTGCGATAGATTGAGTGGCAGATAAGCTTAGTCTATAAATTAGTCATGAAATATAGTATCAAATCACATACATGGTTATGCTGTTAATATTTTTCGTCATTAGCTTTCCGTTTCCTAATGTTTCAACAACCTGATAACTCTACTATGTATAGTAGAAATATTTTTTAATACAATCTTATTAAAAGAATTTTTTCTTATTAGTTATACCTAATTAAATAAATAATGAACCGCACCCCCGCGGAAGCGCACCCGACCTTTGGAAACGTGCTTGCCCAAGGCGCTCCACGGGAGGGGCTCACCAACGCTCTCAGGAGTTCAGAACAAAAAAAACAAACTTGTGGAACCAGCAATTTAATTTAACCCAAAGTTAACAGCAAAATTAACAACAGCAAAACAGAGCAAAATCGGGAACATCAAAGGTCCACAGTGATAAATTTGATAACAAGATTTTTACCAGAAGTTAATGTCACCAAGGTTGGCCAACCAGAATATCGATATTCAAAATTCAAAAACAACGGTAATTAAAAAAATTCCCCCTTCTGAAACTTTAACCTTAAAATTGGCATTGATAAATTAAATAAATAAATAAATAACAACAAATAAATTTCAATAAATAAACATAACAATTACAAACACAAAATACACAAAAGAATTGGCGTGCCGAATTTTGAGGTTGACAAAAATAATTCCACCCGGAGACCTGTGGCGCAGGGCGGGCTCCTAATGGGATACTAACCTAACATAGAGACTACAAATAAATAAATAAATAAATACTGTCACACATAAATAGCAAAAATATCACAGTTCATTGGTGGAGTGGCATATCACAGTAGTTCATTTATGGCGTCATGGCACTGGAAAGAAGAGCGTCGGCCTGCAGCTCCGGCAAGTGGGGACCAAGGCCATGTATGTCCCCTAGGTGGGCAGGCGGACGGACCAGGCCGGAACCATCATCTGCATGGCATTGTCGGTGGGACCAAGTCCCCAGCTGGACCCTGGTAAACCCCAAAATTTGCCAATATTTTTTCCATTTAAGACACATTCAGTAGGCAATTAGTGTCAACAGTGCAAAAGGTAGAATTGCCACAAAAAAATATCCACTGTTCCAGTTTGGACAATTTGCCACTACTAACCACAAATGCTGACTTTTCAGATTTAATCCATTTTACAAATTTTCTTGAAAATTGTGACAGAAAAACATTTTAAATGTGACAGACAGTTTTACTTTGACTAGAGAAATTACACCAAAAAGAAATGAGATAGGCAATAGGCCTACTCAGAAAATCACTAAAACAGGGGGTGTGAGTACAGCAAAATACTTGAGACATGAAAAACAGTTAAACTACACCTTAATATTAATTCTACAACTAAATTGAACAGGTTGAAAACATTTGACTAGGTTTCAAGCATAAAATAATTCCATTTTTAACATCACAACAAAATTTCAGTTTTGGCTGACATTGCCCTTCTATTTAGCTCATATCTCAAAAAGTTACTGACCGAATTTAAAAATTTTACCTTTAAAAGTTGGGCCAAAAGTGAGGCTTCAAAATAAAATATAAACCAGAACTTACTTCCAAGGCTACTTTATTGTGGACCTAAGATTACCTGACACTTTACCCCAAACTGGTGTGCTACCAACAGTAAAAACTAGGCCTAAACCATTAATTATGAACCAAAATTGATAAAACTTTACATAGGCCTAGCTCAGGGCCTTAGGCCACTTTGAGAACACAAAAACCCTAGTAAACTAAACAGGAAAATGAGTTATAAAAGAAAAACCTTGGCAGCATCACCATTTAGGCTATGAGCCTATTTTGACTCTACAACTTACAATATCCCCATCAGACCACTGGGTGGCCAATATAAAGTTGCACTGAGCAATAACAAAAAATATTTAATGCAAAACAAACACTGAAACATCTTAATTATTACAGGAACTTGAAAAACATGTGTTCAGCTCACTAACCAAAAATTGAACTCTAAGAGCAAAAGCGTGGATGGCCCAAAATGCAGTCTCAAAAGGAGAACAAAATTGATTGCTTTGCTTGAAACAATGAAACAAAATTTACAGAACACTGGTTCTGGCCTAAAACAATATTTTTCAGAAGACTGGTCATTTTTGCAACGTGGTCGTCTGACCAAATCCAATTGCATCGAACATATTTCTGAATTAAACTGGAAAATTCTCGTGACTCACCCAAAATGATGCGTTGGGAGGTTTAAATCACCGCATTACAGCACAAAAATCACTGGTAGAAAAGGTCTAAATTGATAAAATTTCTTTTGAGAGACAGTGCGACAAAATTGTACGTCATGCGGTTACGTTCACCAACGGCACCTATGATCTTTTTCAGGACGTTGCGTTACAGCTGGTGAAAAGAAGAAAAACAACACCGAAAATTCCAGAATACTGCACACAGAAAACACTGGCCAGAAAAAAAACAACACTATAACAAATGAGACGTGACATCACACATGGTGGGCAAAACGTCACGGCTCAATAACTAACCTGATCAGATGTGTCTCTTATATAATTGTTATTTGTCTTACTAAAATAGTACCAGTTGTTAACATAACTACTATCGACATTCTAAATATATAAAAATCTCGTATTAAATTCCAAATAAATGACTTTAAGAACGAACCTTACGAACTGTTAAACCACATTTATCTATTTGTTGACAAGTATATTCAACCAGATAGTTTAATACAAGATATACAATTTTTGTATAGGCATTCGTGTGTTGTATATAATAGAACCAATCTGGGGGTCTGAGATTGTAATTTATGTAGCGGGAGTGGTGGATGCCGAAGGGAAAGAATGCAATCTCTCAAGCTGGTCTTGTGGCGTTGTATCGAACAAAAAAAATTCTAATTCTATTGATTTATTATTCATCGGACTTTCATTTGTCATAGATCCCTTAAAAATTTACTAAACTACTTATTTAATATTTATACTTATTTAACTATACAGTATATAAAGTATAACTGATGATTGCATTATAATTTATTGGTAAAAACTAAAATTACTTGTTTCAGTATTGTTTCTTTATTAATGTTTGTGTGTTTGCTTTTTGTAAATTCTACTCTCTAAATTTATCTAATTCTCTAGTCAAATACGACGAATGTGTCCTATACAGGGTTAGGCAAAAGTCTGGACACCCCCAGTTAACTTTTTAACGCGTTGCAGTAGGGAAACCAAACTCGGCACATGTTTACAACATAAAACACGGCACTTTTTCATAAACTACCCAACTTTGCCCCTGCCCCCAAAATGGGGTATTTTGGGGGCAGACCCAAATTTTCAAATGTAAACCCCTATTGAGTGACCCCTCATTTTGAATGGTTTATCAAGAGAAACTAAATGGTGCAAACCGGAGGTCAATATCTCACCCCTAACCAAAATGGCAGCCATTTCAAAATTTGAGATGGGCAAGCAAGTTTAAGTCTGGACACCCCCAATTAATCTTTTAACGCGTTGCATTAGGAAAACCGAACTCGGCACATGTTATCAACACAAAAATTGCAATTTGTGCAACAAAGAAACAACTTTTCCCTGGCCCCCAAAATGGGGTATTTTTGGGGGCAGCCCCGAATTTTCAAATCTAAACACCTATTGAGTGACCTCTCATTTTAAACGGTTTATCAAGAGAAATTGAATGGTGCAAACCGGAGGTCAATATCTCACCCCTAACCAAAATGGCAGTTATTCCAAAATTTGAGACTGGTTGATTGACATTCAATGATATTAAATAGGAAAATAGCTATTTTAGAAATGAAATTTTTTTAATTATTTTAGAATTGAACCTAGTACCAGAAATGAATTAGTAGGTTAAATTCTAAAATAATTTAAAAATTTTGTATTTTTAAATTACCTATTTTTCGATTAAATTTTATTGAATGTCGATCAACCCATCTCAAATTTTTAAATGGCTGTCTTATTTGTTAGGGGTGAGATATTGACCTCCGGTTTGCGCCATTGCATTTTTGTTGATAAACCGTTTAAAATGAGGGGTCGCTCAATAGGGGTTTACATTTGAAAATTTTGGGCTGCCCCCAAAATACCCCATTTTGGGGGCCGGGGAAAAGTTGTTTCTTTGTTGCAAAAATTCCAATTTTTGAATGATAACATGTGCCGAGTTTGGTTTTCCTAATGCAATGCGTTAAAAGATTAATTGGGGGTGTCCAGACTTAAACTTGCTTGCCCATCTCAAATTTTGAAATGGCTGTCATTTTTGGTTAGGGGTGAGATATTGACCTCCGGTTTGCGCCATTTAGTTTCTCTTGATAAACCGTTCAAAAAGGGGGGTCACTCAATAGGGGTTTACATTTGAAAATTCGGGGCTGTCCCCAAAATACCCCATTTTGGGGGCAGGGGCAAAGTTGTTTAGTTGATGAAAAAGTGCCGTTTTTTTTATGTTGTAAACATGTGCCGAGTTTGGTTTCCCTACTGCAACGCGTTAAAAAGTTAACTGGGGGTGTCCAGACTTTTGCCTAACCCTGTATGTATTTGTATGAATGCAAACGGATCTCGAAAACTGTCACAACGCTTTACATCACATTTTGCAAATAACTTAATTATCAAACACAAAAATAATATGTTTAGAGATCTTTACAACAGAAAAACTTTATTTTCTATTTTTATGTATATTATGTAGTAGATATTATTTTTACATAAATGTAACTGTTTTATAGTAGGTATATTTTTTATTTTCAATATTTTTTATTCTTCTTTCCTAATTTGAATAGCAAATTGATTTGCCTTCTACAGTCAGCTCGACAAAGTTAAAAGTAACTCAATATATCAGTGTTGCTCCTTAAAACAAATAATACTCAAATAAGAATTGTATAGCAAAAATAAAAATGTCGTTTTGGACTACAGTACACAGAACAACACTAATCCTCAAAATATCAATTGGATAGGAAGATGATAACTTCTTACAGCCTTGAGTGAGCACAACAACGGGACTCCTAAAAGAGTCGATGAAAAGGAACCAGGCTGACAACTCCTCTTGGTTTAGATCTTGATTTATGCTCTACTACATAAATTAATGTGGGACATAGAAAGTTCGATCAAAATTTTAATCCTCAGAAGGTTTCGCTAATCCCACAACCGGATTTTCGATCCTCACCTAGAATATGCTAGAGATTCCAGTATGGGTCGGAAACTCGGATGTAATGCCTCTAGAATGTTTCACCTTCCTGATTCTTTTGTCACTTTTGAACCCAAAATGAACTGGGACTTCCAACCGCTGCGCCGAAAGTGCGATCCAAATTTTAATCCTTAAAAGGGTTCGCTAATCCAACAACCAAATTTGAGATACTTCATTATTGAATTCAATAAACTGGGACTTCAAAAATATACTATACTATTGGTTTAGAATGACACTTCTTTTCTGGTAGGTGAGGTGAGGTGTATACTATTTTTCTCCTTCCTGGTAATGGACATCACTCACATTTTTTGTTTTGTAACAAGATACGACAAGTGCAATATTCCGCTGGGTCGTTGACGATGTGCTTCTTGACCTAACTGCAATCCAGCCAGCAAACGAGCAGCTGGCAAATTTTGCAGATATTTGACGGATATGGACATTAACGAAACCTCAGATCCGTTTTTGAAAATGTTAAAATATTTAGATAGAAATTTATTTACGCCTCAATTCAATTCAGTGCCCTAGAAAAGCAAAAAATGTTCTGGGTTACTAAATTTAAATACCTGAGTTTAAACCAAGTCGATATTCTGCTTTCATTAAATTAATAAAAGTTAAAGTTTAAACTAACGTTGAGCTATTTAAATACATTTTAAAGGATATCTTATACAATAACTTTGGTATAAAGTTTATTAGACCAGTCAAAATAACTTTTCAACTAGGAATTCGCTCGTCCTTTCGTTGATAAAGTGATGAAATAAACAACATACATATTTCATTTCACCTAATCGCTCTTGCGTGACGTTCCGTTGGGTCAAATGCTTTATAATCCATCTGTCGCTAACATTATGCCATTTTGTACTGGTATGAATAATATTCATCCCTTTAATGAAACGATTTCCTTTCATGCATTTATGAGGTAAAAAAATCAGAAGTAATGAAAAAAATGCCATAGTTTGTGTACACCTTAAAGATTTTAATAAAAACGAAATGTATTTAAGCACGTGAAAGATTATATTGAATATTTTATATTTTTATGAACTGAAAGTAACAAGTTTTTCTTAAATAGGTTATTTGAATTAATACAGTTCAAGGGCACACAAACATTATATAGAACTTATACATAAACTTTCACATTTAAATAGTCTTAATCGGTTTTCACACACTATACTCAAACATAAAAAAACCATAACGTACGAGTATAACTTCACTCTCAAAATCTGACAGAAATAGGAGGTTTTTTTTGTTTATTTTTCAGATCAGATTTTAGTTAAGTTAATTCAATTTAGTTTAGCTTTTAGTTTTAGAGAGTTTTTTATGAGTGGAAATCAATAATTTTATATAAAAGTCTGTATTTCAAGGCCTCCCTTTTGTCTCATAGATTTTCTTGCCAAATACAGACGGATTCTTTTTTCAGGCAAAGATAAAACATATATAAACTACTATAAACAAAATATAAAAACAAACCTTTTGCAAGTACAAAAACCTAAAATACAATATCACCGGGAAACGCGTGAGAGACCTCAACACCAGTCTGCGAAACCATTTAGTTGTCAGCCCCAAGATGAATGTAGGAGACAAATGAATTAAGCAAGAAAGTAGTGCCTTGTCTCTCCGTGCAACATTTCCTTTGTTAGACTGAATTGTTCTTTGAGTGATTCCTGTAAATGTTGTTTAGGTTATGACGATGTTTTTTTTTTTTTTTTTTTTTTTTTTTTTTTATATTCCGAGCAATAAAAACACTGACTTTACTTATTTGGAAATGTCAGAAAATATTGCACTTTATAATTTTGTTAATTGATTGTAAAGACGTTCTATCCATCATAATTGTTTTACGTTAATAGTAATTTATTTTAATTTGGTTAGCGTCAGGAGGTTTTGATCAATTGCCGATTCGAAAATGCGCAAATATCCTGTCTACATATTATCTAGTATTTGTAAGAGCCTTAACAGCTGTCTAGAAAAAATCTGTATTTTATTTTTTACAAAAAAATACATATATCAATTTTGTTGAAGAAAAATGTAATATGGAAATTGATGGGGGGAAATAAATTCCTCGGGTTGATGTGTGTATTAATGTGTTTTCATTCCCCTCTCTTACTGGATTAAAAAACAACATTGATACGTGGGTCAGAACTTTGAGGTTGAATGAAGAGCGTGAAATTGAACCCTGCTGTGTGTTACATTCGTAGTACGATGTTCAAGACTTTTACAGTAGTAACTAATAGTAGAATTATGGGAAGTTAAACAAACTTCCGTAAAAACTAAACTAAAAGCACATATTTAAAATCAGTAGTAACTAATAATGGAATTATGGGAAGTTAAACAAACTTCCGGAAAAACTAAACTAAAAGCAAATATTTAAAATCAGTTAGTATAAAACTGTTCTTTCAGTTGGTTTCATAACTTTTTTAAAGTGTAAATCTTAAGAACACTATAATATCAGTTGCCCATCGTAAAATTAATATAAATGAGTAAGGTTTTACGAGTTGGCCTTATTTTACTTTATATTTGGAGTTGGACGATTTGACTTTATTTATTGAGGAGAGACTTTTCAAAATATGGAATGTATAAGTGAAAGTTAAAATCAGTCAAAGAAAAAAATCATGTAGGTAATTGAAATCAGATCTCATTCGACATTCGAAATAAAACTCAATCAGAGGATGGACACTAACTAGCACCAGCGTAGTGTGCGGTGGCCGGAAATAGACCCGGCAACAGTTCACATAACAGCGGCCGGGTGGTTTGATCCATTCTTTCCTATTTAAACGAGGAAAAGTCTAATATAAACAAAAAATGCTTTAAACTATGTTTATTTAATATTAGCTTAAAAATAAATCTTTGTTTTTAAATACCAATTACGAAGAGTTTTGTTTAATGTAGCAACTAAATAAAAATTTGATTACGTAGTGTTTCATGCACGTACAATTGTATGAAGCATAACAAATAATTTCCAGAGTATTTCTTATAATATAACCATATTTTGATATAAATTACTGTCTTACAAAAAATGAATATTTTGTTGCGGTACAAAAACACTACATTACTAATACGATGTTAGTTACTTTACTAATTCCTACATTAAATAATGTCCCATGTTTTGTTAGTAAAAAAGAAAAACATAAGGTGCTCGTCCTCTAACAACTGGAATGGTTAAAAAAAAATGTACTAAGCCTCCTTTGCAGCCCAAGTATAATATCTGATGCTACCACAGTATACAATTCAAGATGCATTATTTTGTTACACTATTATTTCATAATACATTAATAATAAAGTGTTTTGTTTTTATTTTCAGTAAAAACTAATTTTCATATTAGTTATATGACCAAAAACAAATTTTAAGACCTATCTGGTACTTTTAAAAACTTTTAAATAAAAAATGTAAAACTTTAAAAGTTTTAATACAAAACTAAAATCTGAGAAAAATGTTTCAGGCGTAATAATTGGCTGATAAAAAAGGAGTAAGTTGCATTCACCATAAACAGTAAAAGAACTCCATAAGAATAAGAGACGCAAGATGAAATATTAAGAAAAAGAAAAGGAGATGAAGATAGATTGCAAACAAGAGACCGAGAAAAAACATGTTGAGGTGGTTGTGATTTGGTGAGGTTAAAAAATTTAGCAGGCCTTGACTACTTATCAAGACAATTGAAATGGAATAAATTGAAATTATGATAGATTATGGTACGGTATTTTTGTATCTAGTTTTATAAAATTCCCAAATAATATTAAATAAAAACTATTTATGTTATATGGCTGTTCAAGTTGCTAAAGAAACGACGAAATCAAGTTTTAATATTGTGTCAAATGGGTTTTATACATTTCGTAACCATTAAAATGGATAATTATTTTTGTGGGATGTGTAATCTAATACAAACTAATGCCTTAAATGTGATTTAAATCTAGAGTTATCACAGTTTTATTTATTAATGCAAACCTTCACAATCATTTATGTCCACAATCATTTATGTCGAAGAACTTATATAAGGGATACACAAAATATAACATTATAATTAAGCTTTAACACAGAGAATTTGTAATATGTTTGAAATGAATGAGGAACACACATAGAAGATTATACAAGGTACATCAAAGTCACAGTGACATTAGCGCTTTGAACGTTTAAGGAGAGTTCCCTATCTCGTTTCAACTTCCAACAATGTACATGTGTATACTTAAGCCATTTAAACTAAATGTAGTATTTTCGATTACTATTAAAATAATTTAATGGTATTTTATATAAATAATAATTTTTCTTGCAAAACTTTTTGTGTCTTTATAGTCAGTGTAGACACCTTTTTACAGTGCTATTTATAAAAAGAAATGAACCACTTCAATAAAATGTTTTTTCTGTAATATTTTTATATGGACGTATTTTTTCTTACAATGTAATCGTAGAACTAATATAACTTATTTTGAACATAAAGTTATAATGTTTCTCTACTGTTTAAGTAATTATTTATATTCAAGTTACTTTGTAACCTCCCTTTGCTATATCTCGAGTATACAAATATAAAGGTGTTATTTTGGATTTCTATTTATTTTTATAACTTAATAAATTAATACATGGATTTATTTATTGTATAATTTATACCTTTGTATAGTTTATAAATGCTTGGTGACGGGCAAACTTGTTAGTGATGAAAGTGGTCCAATCATAACAATACTTAAGGGAGTTATATTAATATACCTTGTGATTAATTTTAGTCACATTTGAACAATCTTAGATCTGACATTCAATAATTTTATTAACAAAGTAAAGTTGTCATATATATTTTATTACATTTAATTAAAATCCCGCAGCAAAACCAGGTTGTCGGTTAATAAAGTCATATTTACTTGTTTGACTTTTTTTAGATAGTTAGAATGACAAATCTACGCGCACAGATAACCTGTAATGTGGTACAACAAAATCTAGTATTTATTTAATACCTACTCAATAAAAATAAAACTAATCTTTCACTTTCGGACACTAGCCTGGTCCCTTATCGTATTACATCATTACTAGGCCTATTTTGCCTTGAGCTCTTATTTACTCACTCTGAATCCAGCAGTTTATTTTTCAAAAGAGGGACTGTTCAGAATATCCATAAACCTAATGGACTGTCTCAATTATGATACTGCTGGATTATCAAGAGAACGTCGACGCCTTGTTATCGGGCTACTGATCAAGAAAATTATCAATCATTCTGTATCCTACATCTTGAGGTTGGTCTGATGAATCCTCATCATGACCTATGCATCTTGGTGGAGCTTAGCACCTCTCGTAAAACTTGTTTGACTTTGGAACATTATAGTGTTATTTTTATAAGAACATCAATTTAGCATCAAGTTAAAGTCAAGTTAAAAGTAACTTGGATATTACTTTTTATTGTTCTTAAATGTTCATATTTATTATAAAGAATATATAGAGAAGCACATAACAGAAAGAATGTCCCTAAAATCTCTACCGACCTCTCAAGGCCTGACCTAAAGACAAATTAAAAATATCTAATTTAAAATTACCAAATCACCATAGTTAACGACATATGCCATTTCGTATTTTTAAATATGACTTTTTAGTCTAAGAAAAAAAAATTGTTTCCTTGTAGTAAAAATAAAATTATTTTAATGAGGTGTACGTAAGGACCACTGTCATTTTCTCCTAAACAGATGGTTACGGTGCTCAGAAAAGTATAAATTAAACAAATTAAGGAGTTTTAATTTGTATGATCTTAGTTTAAATATTATTATGTAATAACACTGATTACTTAAAAAAACTTGGAAATGTCAGGCTCTTAAATATAATAATTTAAATTTTAATATCGATTTATTTAAAGTAAAAAAACTTTTGCTGAAATAAAATACTTAATTTATCACAACTAAGTATTGTGCAGTGACTCAAATAATCAAAAAGCAATTTGGTTCTCCTCGGCAACATAGAGCGACTGTTCACCAAGCCAGCTGCATAAATAAGAGGGGTACAATTACCAATCTTTAAAAAAATATGATCAAGTAAATAATAAAAAATATGGGAATTTGATTCATCCGGTATCTTTATTAGCATATACCATAAATTCTAAAAAGTACTTTTGCAGCTTAAATTTGTCCTGCCTGATGACAAACAATCACTAATAGAAGAGTAACGTACGCAAAAAAACCTGCAATTAATAATCTATTCAAGGTATGACGTTCAATCGTCATATAGTCGTCGTCAAGTTGATGAAAACGCATACTACATATCTTGTCGATAAAATTCAACTTATGACTTTCACCTCATCGGAAAACGATAATTCTACATAGTTCCAATTTTATCTGTGATTCTAGTCAATGCTGGATTCCCAAGAAATAGCTACGTGCATTTTTCTCAGTTTCATATCTCACGGCATTTCAATCTATATTAAAGTGAAAAATATACGGTATATTTGATTATGGGTTTTTAATTAACTCGATTAATTCATATTCTAACTTCAGTTAAGACAATCTGTAATTTACACAACAACGATTGTTCTTATAACAATAACGATACAAGTGTGATCATAATCCACACAGACTTTACCCTTCCAGCTCAGCTGATTGTAACCATTGTTTAAACGTCAACAACACACGTATTAAAACAATGGTTTGATCTAATAACTTCAAGAATTATTTATTACTAACATTATGAACCGTTTGTTTTGTTCCAACAATAAATGGTTGCACTTTTTAAAACTTATTTATTTTTACATTTTTAAGGGGTTCCTCTTCAGTTAATTGTTCTTCAGAGTTTTGGGTAGTCTGTTTATCAAGAGACATAATGCAAACCCTGGTCAATTTACTCTGTGTAAGAGATAAAAGAAAAATGCTTCCATCATATGGTGAGGTAGCAAATGAATTCAATTCTTATCTTTTAACGGTGGTTCAACAAGTAGTGGGAAATAATTATTTTAGTGAAAGATTTGCTGATTTGCCTTTCAAAAATATTTTTCCTGAGCACTGGAAGAATAATACAATTATGCTTTGGCCTGTTGATGATGAAAAAATTATTAAATCATTTTAAAACGGGAAATCACTAGGGCTCGATGGCATTAGCTCACTGATGTTAAAGCGTATTTATCCAGCGATTGTAGATATACTTGCATTTTTGGTAAATTTGAGTTTGTCTACAGGAGTGTTCCCAAAAAAATTAAAGGAAGCAGTGGTTATTCCTATTCATAAAAGTGGGTCATATAATCTTTGTTCTAATTTCAGACCAATATCTTTGATCTCCACATTCGCCAAAGTATATGAAAAAGTTATTAAGCAACAAATGTTATGTTTCTTAAGTAAAAGTAATTTTTTCAGTGGAAACCAATTTGGTTTTAGAACAGGGTTTAATACTGAGCTAGCATTATTAAATTTCATGGAAACCGCAGTAAAGGCAATTAATGACGGGAAATGTACAAGTGGTCTTTTCTTAGATATTAAAAAAGCGTTTGACACAGTTGACCATGATAATTTGTTAAAAAAAAGCTTGAAGATTGTGGTTTTAGAGGAATCGCACAAAGTTGGTTTTGCACTTATTTAAGTGAGCGACACCAGTGCGTTAAAATTAATGGGATTTTAAGTAGCATGGGGAAAATAGAGTATGGCGGGCCGCAGGGATCGGTTTTAGTGGCAATTCTTTTTATTATTTTTATCAACGATTTTTGTAATGGCCACTTCAATGGAAAAGTAACTGCCTTTTCAGATGACACTGCACTTTGCTATACAGAAAGTTCGTGGAATGAAGTTGAGCAACAGTTAAGTCAAGATTTGAATGCTATTAAGTGGTGGTTTGGTAACAATAATTTAGTTTTAAGCGCAGAAAAAACTACGTACATAAATTTTTCATTGAGGCAGGCAGTGAATTTTTCAGAGAGTCTCTACTATAAATGTGATGATTGTATATCTCTAGCTACCACATATCGAAATTGTTCTGTAATAAAACCAAGTAACAGTACAAGGTATTTAGGGATATTATTGGACAGGGAACTAAATTGGAAATTGCATTTAGATAGATTAAAAACAAAGTAATGTCTAGCATTCGCATTTTTTTCTTCGAAATATTTGTCCTTTCTAAATTTTAAGAAATGTATACTTTGCTTTTCTTAACAATAGACTTGAATATGGATTAGTATTCTCGGGAGGTACATATTTAACGAACTTAAAATTAGTTTTTAACGCTCCAAAAATTATTTGTGAAAGTAATTTGTATGATGGGTAAATTATACTCATCTCATCAAATGTTTCCAAGAGCTGAATGTATTACCTTTGAGATCACTTTTCTTGTTTACGGTGCTGCAATTATTCCATAGTAAATTGACAGTTCTGAATCATGAAGCAAACTATAGATCAAAGCTAAGAAATACCAATCAATGTAATGTACCCAGACCAAATTTAACGTTTTTTACGCAAACTTATTTTTTTATTGCTCCCAAAATTTTCAATAGACTCCCAAATGAATTAAAAACTATACACAACCATAGAAAATTTCTAAAACAATTGAGGAGTTGGGTGGGGAATATTGGGGATATTAAAGGCTTTTTGCACGTAGTTGTTTAGATTCAAGATTAGACCTGGGACTAATTGTAAAATTAATCAAGTTTACTATAGTAAGTTTTTTTATGGCAACTAGAAATGTAGTTTTTTTTACTAGTTGTATATTTTTTATTAGTAATTAATGTTTAGATTTTTTCTGAAAACTTAGAAAGTGTTCAAAATATTTTCTAGTGTTTGTTGGATACGATGTATCAGCTTAATGGCTTTAATGTTTTTGATAGTTTATTTAATTTAGATAATTTAGGTCAAGTTGAGTATATTAGTTAATATAAGTACATGTATATAACAACTTTAGTTTTTCTTCTTATTATTTTTCTGTCAAGTCTAGGTTTATTAAATTAAGTTGAAGCACACGACAATTTGTTATAGACACATGTTAATTTTTAAACACTGGAATTAATTAATGAATTAGATATAAGCTCCTTCTGACATTTTTGAATGTTTTATAATTGTAAAGGAACCCCTAAATAGACTTATGTCTCAGGGGCCCTATTTTTCTTCAATGTTTTTCTTTTTTTTTTAGTTGTTATTTATTGAGTTTGGTCAGCCTGGTATATATATTTTTTAATTTAATTGCATACCGTAATTTAATGTATTATGTGAAGAAAAATAAAGATTTATTTATTTTCAAGTTGAAATGGTATAAAACCTAAAAATATGCTAATTTACCCAACAATTATTGTAGTACTTTAAATAAATCAAAATCTAAAAGTAACATGGGGAATAACAACTTTTGTATTACAAATTACAGTATCAAAACATTTACTCCACCTTTTAGAACATCTAAATATACTTTTTAAACATATAATATTAAAGTATTTTAACAATTTATTTGGTAGAGTTGAATAAACCGAATAAGAGCCAGTTTAAACTTTAATCCCAGTATCTTTAAGACCAGTGATGTTCCTTTCAAATTAAAAGCTAGTTTTCATTTTTATTTTGTTATTCTCTTATTGCCATTTAACAAATATATCCAAAGAAAAAAAAAACTTGGATGAAGAATCGACAAAAATATTTATTTTATGTCTAAATTATAGTTAATACTTATTAGGGATCATGATGGGTATTAATTTTGTTGACTGCACCAAAAACAATACCTCAATGCTTGCTACTTAAAAAGATACAATAAAACAATGTATCGATTGATAAAGTAGCTAATTAGACATGCAACTAACTAATATAAATTTACAACACCTCAAGGTCATTTTTATTTTTAAATATACGTGTAACTATTAAAAGTACTATTTAATTGTCACCATTTAGATCAAATGCCTTTGGCTCTTTAAATATTTTCTTCGTATTCATATTGTGATGTTTCAACGCAAATTTCATTGAAAATATCCTTATAATTAATTAATCAAGCAAACAATAAAACTAACTAGGATTAAAATTTTGCTTACTTAGTACAATATCTTTTCGTCATGTTACTTTTGTTCTTTGTTCCCCACTTGTTTGAAGATAATTTATTGGAGGGAGCTATAACAACTTCCTTTAGCATGTACAGAATTTTAACCTACGTAGAACAAAAAGTAATAATCTTTTGGTTGAATTCCCTACAGCTTCGACTGGCTTAGTGATCAACAGCGACTCTTGTGGGTACTTGGATGCAATAATAGTACAAAGTGTCTCTTGGCAGTTTTAGACAATACAGAATGAGGTCAAGCATATTGCAACAGTAGTATAAGCGGTAGAAGTAGATCTTAATGAAGTGTGTTGTGTAATGAAATTCAAATAACAGTACGAGGAGCTGAACATAAGATTAGCTTTTATTACATTCAGCAACGTTGTATTCTTTCAAGCATTTTTAATTGTATACCTTGTATACCTTCTACGTTTTCACACTATACAAAGTATTCCAGTTAAGCCGGACTTTTCATTTGTCCTATGGATGATTAATTTACTGAATAAATACTGAAATGGATAATTAGCCAAGTGATATGAAAACGTTTGTAATAAAATAAATTTTTAGAATATGAATATATTTATGGTGGATTATGTGTTAAAGCTTTTGGTTGTAATAATAATAATAATAATATAGAGAATCCAGCTAAACGACACCGAAAATTAAAAAAAAAATACATTCACACTGCACCAGTACTTTACCACAAAAATGAATGCAAGAAAGATTTTCATTTCCTGGACAACTGACAAGAAAATATAAATATATAAAAATTATTATAACGACAAATAATGTAATGAATTTAACAATAATGCAGAGACAGTTTCCTAATATAAATGAAGAAGCAACACATGAAAGCTATACCTATACAATTGCAAATTTATTTCAAATGTTTATTTTTCAAATAAGGACGAAGAATAAGAACGAATAAAACAATTATCTTACAATTAAAAACCTTCAATCAAATAGTCTATTATCACATTTCTAATTTAAATGAAAATTAATAAATTGAAAGATAGAAGTATCTACATTGCAATTAAAATTTATTTCACATGTTTACTTTTCAAATACAAACGGAGGAATAATTATAATACCCTATCCCGATCGCAAACTTATGTGGTCAACGGGCAAAGTGTTTCACCCCCCCCCCCCCAAGTGTAACCTTGACATTTCTATTTTGCACATCCATCCTTTCAACTGTCAAATTTTATTTATTCAAGTACGCGACTTTCCCCACTACTTAAATATTTTATCATGTGTAATGTTTGGGATGTATTTTAATGTTATCCATTGTGTTCAGTTATTTACTTTATATCTACAGTACCTACAAATTGAAGAGATCAAGAGATGATCAAAAGATATTTTGCGAAAATCCTTTTCCAAACCATTATTTGAGATTGAATTTAAATTGATCTTTTAATAAAAAAAACAAAATATACGTACACACTTCATTTCTATGGAAACAAAGAGAATGTAACAGTAAGAGTAGTTTGAGGGACTTTCCGCAAAAGCATTCAGTTGTCAACCTCATTCATTAAGATGAATGTAGGTGACAAACGTACTTGGCAACGAAAGTGGTGAATTGTCTTTCTAACAACAATATTCTCTCTATATCAGCCAATATGTCTCCTTCAAAACTTTTAATCCAAAGATGTCATTCATACCTGCTATCCATACTCAAATTAATTTGCACGTTTTGAATTTATAACTGTTTCTCTTACATAAACTGAACAAGAAAAGTTACTAAGGTTAAACAATCATGCACTAACTAACCATCACATTAACTAACTAACTTGGTCTAATTGCAATCTACTACCTACTAGTTTCTATGAGGCCAAAGTAGGAATAGAGCCTTTTATCAAAACTCACGTAAACCAAATAAATATACTGGTCCTTACAAGACTACTTCGAGAAACGAAGTACAAAAGTATACATGCAACATTAGATACTCAAAGCAAACACACCTCGATATTAGTTTTAAGTAATTTCATAAACCACTTACTAAAATATTCTAATTTCCAAAATATAAAATATAAAAATTTTTAAAATATAAAATATATACTCTTATTAAACCTCTTATTAAAATATTCAATATACCAAATATTAAAAAGGATATCACATTTTAACTATTATTTAATTGAGTATCCGTAGTATTAAAAGTATTCGTAATAAGGAATAATAGTAAAATAAACAATTAACTATTTTAACGAAATATCGCTATAAAAAATATAGCTTTTAGCGAATTTCCCTATAGGGAATACGCTATTACGGTAGTAGCCATGGTAAGACCTAAGCCCAGGACCACTTTACTTTTTCATTTTGAGGTCCCCAGAAGCCAAAAACACCATTCGTTCATTTTCATATATATGTATATATATATATATATATATATATATATATATATATATATATATATATATATATATATATATCTATGTGTCCGTGGTACTGATAACTTTTGAAGGGGACCTCCGATTTTGATGAAATTTGGTATGGAGGTGTAAGACCAGGTCTATTTTCATGAGTTCGCGAACCAGCATTGTCGGGTTATGGGAACGGGGTTTTATGGGGTTTCAAAGGGGTCAAAAATGGGTTTTTTGCATTTTTGGACCTTAATTTTTAAAATTCATCAATTTTAACTGAAACCATTTAAAAGAGCTTAAAAAAACAAACAATTTGGTATTTTGAATTTTTATCATAGCATAACTGGTTACGGGGCAAATCCAAAAATGTGTTTTCCATGTTATTCTTATGGGAAATCAAGAAAACCCTATATCTTGCTTATTTATTGACATAACTTCATCAAATTTGGTATGTACATAATCTATATAAGGTTTAACTTATACTTGCTTACAAAACCCATATGGCGGCAAACCTACATACTCACCCCCATGGGGTTTATGGGGAAAATAAAAAATTGCCAGAGTTTGATACAATTTTGTGTTTACATTCACCAATTATTTATTAACTTAGATGTTATAACAACACCCTATGGCATCAAACCTACATACTCGATC
The DNA here is from genome assembly GCA_030545055.2 of Neoaliturus tenellus. Taxonomy (NCBI): domain Eukaryota; kingdom Metazoa; phylum Arthropoda; class Insecta; order Hemiptera; family Cicadellidae; genus Neoaliturus; species Neoaliturus tenellus. Next base: position 28,508,622 of record CM061532.1, on the reverse strand, counting down.
CTATGGTGTTTTTATGGGGAAAGTAAATAATCTGAAATTCCATTGGAAATTCGCTGAGTACGCAGGTCTGCTGCGACGGGGGTATTTAATTCAAATATGCTTTACATATGTTTTTACACATCGTATTCTTTTAGTTCTTTATTACTAAACTATACAAAAAAGGCTAATAATAATATTCTTTATTACTGAATTTATGATGGATTAGACAGTTTGTCATTTTCACCACAGAATGCAACACTTAAAATTTTAAATACACACTTATTCATGCCTAACTCTTTTACCTTTCAGTAGCCAAAATACAGCGAGTAAAATCAACTAAATTCTTGTGTTCTTAATAAGAATATTTAAATAGTTTGTGCTTAGTATTACAGTTCCTTAAACTTTAAAACATTTCATATTATCATTGCAAACTAATTTTAATTCCCGATTTAGCTTTCATTGCACGTTCTGACAAAAAGAGGTGTATTTCATAAAACAAAATATGTAGTTAAAACCAACATGGTTAATAAATTGCTTGATCTTCCAAGTAATTCGAGTAGAGAGGGGACAGTACTAATGTAAAAGAACTGAATCAGTAGGGTCCTTATGAGTAAGTAAGGACGCTGCCCTCGAAACCTTGATGGCGCCACATTAATTTTCATTCAAGGATCATGCTGATTGGTTAGATGGAATAAGATGGCTAGATCAATTTTGCAGATGTTTATTATTGTTTTAAATTTTTTTACATTTAGAAGGTAGAAAAAGCCTACCTTCTATTTATTCCCTTGGCAATAAGAAGTCATTCTAGATCAGCGATTTATTTTCCTATGTTTTGCGAGGGCAAAATATTTTAAAATTTTTTATATTTATATGGTTCTGAATACACTGGCAATACATGGGGATGTTTTTTGGTAAGAAGGTACATGAATTTAAAGTATATATATAAATATATATATATAAATATATATATATATATATATATATATATATATATATATATATATATATATATATATATATATATATATATAATGAAGTAGACCTATAAAAATAAACATATCTACACTTGTGCTGTGCCTACAATACTCACAGGCTTGTACTCAGGTTGTTTTACTTGGGTTGGGTATTCAAATTTTAATTAATTTTTAATGCAGATTAATAGTTGTACATGTCTTTTAAGTGTAGAAAAAGAAATACAGAGGTGGGGTACAGGCTTTGATTGGATTTAGAATAGCTATCGTCACAAAGTTTTAATATTCTTGATAAGTCTGAGTTTTATTTAATCGTCTATCAGTAAAGGTACGGTGTACTTACAGAACTATAAAGTTAATCACATACGAATATTAACCCATTGAGGAAGACACACGAGTCTGACTCGATGCCGCTCCGAGTGGACTGAACGCCGACACACGAGTCCGACTCGATGTGTACTTTGCGTCGTAATTATCGACGTAGTTCCAAAGATTTCCGACAGATAGTGTTGCCATGTCCTTCGTGAATGTCTGAACTGACGAATAATATATTGTTTTGGTCTGTTGGCTAACCTGTTGATTTCTTGTTTCAATTATTGAAAAGCGTCATCTGTTCGTTTTGACGTTTGGCGGCAGACGAAACCTTACCGAGTGTTTGTTTAGGTTATGTTTTTATTATGGATCATGAAAATTTACGTTCTTCCGAGGTAGATCGGTATTTAGACAGTGATAACACGACTTCTGTCCTAAATGGGAAATGAATATAATAAGATTTTGACAAATTTACCAAGAAGCTATTAAGCTTAAAATGCGTTATGATATTTAGATATGTTAAAATAAACCAAATGAATGTGACATATTGGCTTTTCAAATGGATTTTTATAATTCTGTTAGTAAATGCAAATACACCCCTTGCGAAGAACGGGTACACAGTTAGTAGTACAATAGTTGTGCGTTTATTTACAACAGTATTGACAAATTAAACACGGTAATGGAAAGCTATCTAATTAATGGAATATTCAGGCATGCCTAGAAAATAAAATAAATATAAAGCCAATAATTAAAAGTAAAACATAATACTAATAAAACAGGAAAAAAGTTTTATGGAGTAGAGCAAAACTAAAGGAAGTAGAAATGAACGTAATGAAGTGAATATTATGTGAATACCAAAGTTATACCCATCCAAATATGAAAACCAAGCCCTTTGAGGTTCAACTACTGCATTTATCCAACTTTAAATCGGTGGAATAGGATTAACCTACTGTAGGTTTACAACACTCAACAGTTCAACTTAGTTTTAACTCGCCACAAATGTTCCACAAAGCAAAATTGTTCATTGGTAAATTGATTATTAGGAATCGTAATATCTTTGGAAAACTGTGGAAGTTCGTAAACAAATTTGAGAATTCCTGGAAAATAACTGACAACAATAAGTTGTGTGATAAAAATTGATCTATTCATCTATCTATTGATCGTATTCTTTAAACAGTGAAATTTTGTAATTAAAAAATTTAACTAATACTACTTTTCACTGTGGACTTATGTTTTGTTTATATATTATTGATTTATGCAAGTTTGTTGGAATTCTTTAATACTTGTTCAAAGGTTCTAGCTAAATATTAGGAATTGTACAAAATATTACAGTTCAGTTAGATATATGAATTAAAGGTATGCATATACTCACATATGTAACCAAGTGTTTGTCAGACTGTATTATGTTAGAGATGTTAGACTGTCAAGAGTATAAATGTAATTATGTTTGAATTGCAAAGGTAAAATAGAACAATTATTTTTAGAATTATATATTTTGAAAATCAAAGTATAGTTCTGTTGGAAAATACAGATTATTATAATTTTTATTACAATAAATAACATGCTGCTAATCCACCAGTGTACTGCTCTTTTAATGTAACTGATAAATTCATCTCACTAGCTAAAACAAATACGACAATACTTATAAATTATAATCTGCATAGCATATCTTGCTGTAATGATATGAGTACACGAAAGTTTCATGAAAAAATGATTGAATTGAATGTCATGCGAGGAAAAAAGTAATTAATGATATAACGAAATAAAGAAAATACATTGTACCTAGTTGGGCTACGAGAAAAAAAGAAACCGTTAATATCGGTATTTTTTCTGTTTTGCTAATATATCCACAATAACTTTTTCAATTTAATTATTGACACACATACAAACATTTCCGCTTTTCTTTGTTCAATTTTCATGTCGGTCGAGTTTTAAGTTAACCTGTTCAACACTTGATATCATTATCATTGTGGTTGTATTACGATCCAGTTAATATTGTTATTTGTAATATTTATATTTATTTTTGATATTATGTTGCTTGTTTTCACTAACTGGGATAAATCTGTAATCTATTAAAGATAGATGTCCGTTTAAATAATAATATATTACGATAAAAAAACCTGGTGATCTCTGCATTTTGTTATGTGCGATCAAGCAATATAAAGTGGTTTAGAAAATTCATTACACACTCGTTGAAATATTTTATGTAAATTTTGCATTATTTAGTTTTGAATGTTTGTACTTTTCAAATGGATTTTTAAATTTTGGATTTTTGTACTTTTATTATCACATCACAAATTTCCTGACTCTCCAATAAAAGTTTGCAACGACTGTTTCATCATTGAAATCTGACTTTCTATAGGTGAACGATATATAAAACTTTAATACATTTTTCTGTTGTGTTAATGAACAATACAAATTATCTAACAATTTTTTTATTCTGTACACGGTCGCTAAAGTAAAATTTCTTCGTATAAATCTTCGTATAAAATGAAATGCAAACACGATTTCAAACAATAAAAAATGGTCATATCGAACGTAATATGATAGGTAACGGTAACGGTAACGGTAACGGTAACGGTAGGTTCAACGTAACGGTAGGTTGTATACTGAGCATAAAATCTTTCCTTATATTATTATTACATTATATTCAGTATTATTATAGTACTCTAAAAATATATTATTACATTGTAAAATTTTTTAATTACACGAAAACACTGTTGAGAATACATCACTTGCCTTAAACAATATTATTTTTGAATACTTCTTTCAGGTTTACAAATTAAAACTTGCATATAATTTCCAGTTAGTTAAGTGATCTTAAATCACACAAACACAATTAAATATCAATAGCTCGATGTAAGCTCCAATTCTCCGGCACTTGTCTGCAGTCTGCCGGTGACACGACATCAATTAGTCTTTTATCGTGACGTCACCACCGAACAATGCGCTAACGTGATCCATCAACAACTGCAATATACCGGTTACCCACACCACCCGTACACATCTTTTAAAACTTATAGAATTATTTTTAGAAAATCTACAAAAATACAATAAAAAAATATATATATATATTATAATGTAAACCAGTTATGTTCTATCGATTGACACTAATGTCAATGTTTGGTCAGCATTGTGCAAGTGGAGGTGGGCTACAATGGATAAGCGCTCTGGATTTAGCTTTATAAATATAGATCATAAACGTTTGTTTTAGTTTAGTTAAAAATTTATTGACGCAGGTGATATGCACTGCAGAGTATCTTTATTCTTCCCAGAAGTGGGTGGCTGGCTATGAAAGCCAAACAATATATATGAAAACTAATATTAATCTTCGTAAACAAATTTGTGTAACCAAAATAGATCCAAAACGGGTGTTTAATGGAAAGTTAAATTGATTAAAACAGTATGTCCACTGAATTGCTAAGGTCAAACTTGGAGAAAATGCAGTCTTATCTTTTAAGGAAAAGGTTTTTATTATGTATATAAAACTAAAGTATAAATTATCCTAAAATTGGTTTAAGAATAGAGGTGATCTACAGATGTAATATATTTATAAATTTGTTATTAAATAATCCATATCTTAATGATAAGCATTTAATTAAATTGGAAGGCAGACAATTAACTGTAGTCTTTCATTACCATGTCATTTAGGTAGTGGGTAAGTATCACGAGGTGACAACTACAAGCACTGCCACTGTGTTGCTATGCTAATCGTAGTACATTAGCTTATCATTGGTTTATGTGGTTGAATGTTAAATAACATAAAATTTTTTTAGATATTTAATGTACAATATTTAACATATCTATTTATAGTCGGCGTCAATAGAACGGGCGGGTGAAGGTCAAGCTAATTAACATGTAGTTAAATGAGCAAAAATCAGCTGGCTTATTAAAAAACTTGACCTTCACCCGCCCGTTCTATTGACGCCGACGATATTTAGATTATCTACAATATTTGTAACATTTTTCTATAAAAATAACTAAAACCATTCAATATAACATACAATTTTGATATATTATTGAAACAACTAAGGAAATTCAAGAAACAACTCCAGAATTTAATTACATTTTTACTAACATACACTCTCAAGATAGGGCAGTAATTTTTATTAGGAGAGGACTAGAGGCAGGAGATATTTCAATCTCTCAGGGCCGTCTCTTGGGAGTCTGTTGTACAATGGTTGTCCCTGCTGTTCCAATACACTCGGTAAAGTTTGATTACAGAACGTAGAAGATTTAATTTAATGAAATTTTGTGGTTCAATTCCAATTTTTTTTTTTGTCTATTTTCTTAGAAATAACATTGATATTTGAGTTACAATTAGAAAAAAAATAGTACTGAAGAGTTTTTTTTTTTCTATGAAAACTATTTACTTACGGCCTCATTTTAAGATATACAACTATTTTTATTTTAGCTATTATTTGGGATTGTATACAATCGTATACTTTATAAGTTTTTAGGGTATTATGAAACAATACAGGTAACATTTTAGATGAATATCTATTAAAAACTGATTGTTATAGAGGTTCGGTTCATAATAATTGATTAAGCAATAATATTCTGGTTAATTGTTACACTTTGACGTCGTATTATTTCAAGTAATTATAAGTTGGCTGTTAACCTGTAGGATTTTAGTAAATTTCAGAGTTCTGATTTATCAGAACTTTATTGAAATACTACAGTTAAACTCTTTAGTTTTCTGAAGGATAAGAACAAAATATTAATACATTAAGGTGAACAAAGTTGTACATTTTCAGTATTTTTTTCTGTGTTAAAAGGGACAATTTACATTGGTTTCCCATATTCACGATTATTTTTTACAAAAACATAGGTTATACTATTATTTATTTACTTGTGATGCATCTACAATAAGTGTATTATTAAATAACTGTAATGTGGTCCTTCTATACCTAACTTTTGTGAGGATTTGACCTAGTTTCATCGGAGATTAATAATTACAAAATCCAACGAAAACCTTTCATATTGTTTTATCACTAAAATTTAAGTTAGTCTACTCAATGAGTAAATAGAGTTAAAAGGTACGATAAAATTAACAAAATATAAACATGCTTTTAAAAGTGGATCACATGGAACATTCTTAAAATAATTTATCACATTGTAATATAAGTATACTTTTAATTTTATAAATAAGATATGGTGTTGTAATAAGTTTTACACAATCTATCTTACAAAAAAGAAAACTAAGTTACTATATTAGAATTATATTGATAATTTGATTAAATAAAAATCAACTACAATACATTAAATACTATCATATGCTATCGGAATATATTTTATACTTACTTGTTTAGGTTTTTAATACTGGGGCTTAGTGTAATGCGTTATGCCTAAACACGTTAAATTCAGGCAAAAGATGGCTACATCAAAAACGTTTCAAAATTGTAATATGAACAAGATAACATTTATTTCCATTATATTGATCAAATAATTGATTACTTAAAGATTGACAGTATAGTACCTCATTGCTGTTGGAATTTTGAAAAGATCCATTTACAATATACTCATTTGCAAAATTAATTGTTAAAATTGAAATTTATTTAACTTTTACTATAAATACCCTTATTACTTATGTGGTACATTATTTATGGTTTGAATATAATGTCTGGAATTTTTTAATAAACTAAATCAAACATGGTAAACCAAAAGGCAAATTTACAATTTTATTTGTGAGAATATAACAATAGTTATTTATTTATGACCATAAATAAATAAGTAAACAAAAATATTGCCGGCTTAAACTTTAGATTCTTAGAACTAAGAGAGAGAGGTTATGTTAAAACATGTTATCGCAATTGATAAATGTGTAGTATATATTTTAAGGTCTTGATATAAGTCAACCCAATCTAAATTGCAGCCTTGAGTACATCTTCACATATCAGCACTGAACGTTTCCAATCAACTGAATGTGTTGGTTCAGATGAACCTATTTATTTAAATAAAATGGGAGGTTTGGTTGTATTTCAAGTTGTTAAAGTATTAATAAAATCATAAATAGGCTAAAATGGTTTTTAGCATTGTAAATTACTAAATTATTTGTAGAAAATCTATATTTTAAAGGTTTCCGTTATTGTTACCAAATAAAAAACAGGTTTTTCGCAAACATATACAGTATTTGTTGTAACTAAGTTTTATTGGTATAGTTCGAAGTTAAAATTTAATAAATAAATATTCTAAAGTAAGACTTTATTAACGTGTGATTTATAATACATTTCCCATTAGGATAATATTTATTCAATGTTAAAGTTAATAAACTATCAATCCTGCGGAAAATTATACTAACTTGCAATCCATCCGGTAGATAAATACGAACTTACAGACCTACATATGTATGTGTACTGTAATAATTAAACAGAAAACAAACATTCACAAAAATCAATGATAAATATGATGGTTTTACATTACTATTAAAAAAAAACATATAACTATTCTTTTTTTGTATAACGTTAAATAGGAAGGCGAACGTTTAAAACAACATTGATGACACTAGCTGACTAATACCTGCTTGAAGTCCCTATTTACGTTTGACATACAACGGCAACAAATTGTACATTCCCTGTGTTCTCTGTCATGTGCGATGAGTCACCGTATATCCTAACCTGCAAGTATGTCAACAGTCATGAAAATCAAACATGAGTTTTATTTTTCACCGACAATGCATGTAAAATGTCTGGACACATAACATCGACATATTCTATAGTCGTCTTTACGCTATTTTTATGAATGTCGAAAATATCCCAAGAAAATAAACAAATTAGCGATTAAACTTCCTTTAAATTATTAGAGAATATTTAATTTTTTTCTACTTTCTGTACAGAGAAAAATTATATATAACAAGAAGTATAGGCCTAGTACTCATTGCATCCTAACTAAGTATGCAGTGAATACCCGGTTAATAGTGGTTTTAACAAATAGACGAAAAAATTAAGATTTTAAATAGTATTTATCATTATTTTTATTTAATTATTATATCATAAGCAATTTGTGTTGTTGTTGCTTTAAAAGTGAAAACCCTGATTATCTGCTACCACTACAGTTTTACTAAGAAACCAGTTGATTACTTTTCTCCAAGGTTCAAACAATGACTTCTTTATTTCCACAGTGGTCTTTATGGGTAAGGTCTGTTTTCGGAGTAGAATGTTAAATTGATTATATTTAAGTTGTTGTTTTTATACTTAAGTTTTTTTTTTACAAAACCTACATTTCTATGTCCAATTTTAAAATAAAACATGCTTCTGGAAATTTCAACACACCTTTGTATAAAAACAACATATTCATAATAGTATATTTCGTCACTAGTCCGGTTAGTGGTCGTTATCGGTGCAAGATCGAGTTTCATGTACGAGGCGAAGCCGAGTACTTGAATTCGATCGAGCACCGATATACCACTTTCGGACGAGTTACGAACAGTACTTTTCATCATACCACCTTTAATAAATTTACAGTTTGGATAAAAATTTATAAATTTTAACCTATATACCCTCTCTTACGTTGTTATTTGTTTATCTTGTATTTGAACTATTTACAGCTGTTTTTAAACCACTGTCCCGAAAACCACTGTTTCGCGGTCTAGTCCCGAAAACTTTGTTTACCAACACGGTTATCCAACCCACCGGGAATCAACTAGTTTCGATCACAGCTGACCGTTCCGAAAACAATGTTTATTGCAATGGTATGATGAAAAAATAATCTTTGCTCTTTTAGATTTTTATTGGTTATTTAAGTTATAGAAATGATAGGAATTTCAGCAATACCTTTTAGAGATTAGTAGACTAGAATAATTTGAAAAGAATTTTGTTTTATTTAAAATATTTTGATTATTAGTTTTCTCTCGATGCACGCTTTAAACTTTTGACGAATTAGCGCAATGTAGAGTAGTGACGATGGCGTCAAGACAAACCTAACGTCACACCCCTGACAGGCTGTCGACTAAGTCACTCACAAGTGGTGCTGCAGGAGAAGAAGATTTGTTTCAATCGGTATTTTAAATTATATATGTATATCAATTTTTCTCTACAGCATAAATATTATATATATCAAACCTGTTTGTTTGAAAAAAAAAAAACTGTTTTCAGATTAATGTAAACTTTATGAATCAAACAAGTATAATAGTACAAAGATTTTTATTTATGTTAATACATGTTATAAACTAATCAAAAATACTAAAATTGAACTTTTTCGTAATTTAGAATTCTTTATAGCTACATACACTATTTGTAAATAAATCAGTAGAGTTTTAATTAATTTTTTATTCCATATATTAATTTTCTAATAAATTAAAAGTAACATGTATTTTTAACTAAAATAAAAACAAAATTTTATTTTATTACAAAAATTTACGAGAAAAAAATTGTGTGTAATTTAATATATTTCTTTCTGTATAAACGAAATGAGCTATCTATTTTAAGTTGTGTAAAGCAATAATGTTTAATTTGCTTTGAGGAGCAACAGACTGAGCGACGTACGTTACACTTAACATGTACAGAGGGGGTCCAAGTTGTTGCTTTGTACATAATGTTGTACATTAGTGGAAACGTTTCAGTAAAACACTCTCCATAAAGGTAATGTTTCTACTTATTTATTATATAATATAAAAATTTAATTGTAAATTTATAAAAATATTCGATATTTTTTAAACAAAGAACTATTGTGTTTAATAAAAAAAAGGAATGAATGGTTGCTCTCTCCAACAGTTTAAGAGTATTTTTGGGTTGCAGTACTATATGATAATACTTGCTTTTAAAATAAAGGTAAATTTTAGACAATATAGATCCAAAACTAATCAACACATTTATGCCAACAATTTCTAAATTTTGCATATACTTTATAAACTACATTCATAATCAAAGATACACGTTATTACAAACATCTACTATCATAGTGAAAGGTCAATTCAATTATTTAATCATTCTGAAAGGGTTTTCTTTTATTATGCTTTGTTACGTAGTAAAATAACTTTGAAATCCGTGCGTAAAATCGGTAATTGTCGTTACAAAAAATCACTTTGGAATTCCCTTTGCAAACATCACATTGTAAACAAATATTTCTCTCAATGTGACTTAACACAGAATTGACAAACATATATTTTCGTATTTTTACTGGTAACTATTATCAGCAAAAGAACACTGAGTTATTAATGTGATTAGATTAGTAAGACCTGATCATAAAACAACTTAAAAAACTCGAGCCTTTTAAAAATTTCAACGAATTGGTACAAAAATCTCTATAGAAAACTTGATGTTTAAAGTTATATTTTAATATAATAATAATTATCGTATGGCTTTTAGTGGAGGGAGATCAGCAATTAACTGATAGTTCTCCTCGCCTAAAATGCCTGCACTTTTTTGTTTTCTATGCAGGTGGACGGCTTAACGTGACTTCCGAACCACGGGAGCGGCCGAACGATCTTCTTGTCCCCGAGCCGGGAATTGAACCCGGGCCCGCTGGGTAATAACCCAGAACTCTACCACTGAGCTACGGCCACTGTCTATATTTTAAAATGCTTTTATACCAATGCATGTTTAGAAAATATAAAACAGATACGATACGTAAGTCTGTGAAAATAAGTAAAATGCAAGATGGAATAAGTAAAATACAAAGAATCTTTATGATCAAAAATAGATTGTTCTGCTTGGTTGGTTGTAGGATGAAGTTTTAATTCAGAAAGGTCCTATCGTCTTACCTGAAAATGCCTTTGAGATATAGCTTTATCTGAACATAAACAAAAGGTTCCCTTATTTGACCATCTGGAATAGATCTTCCTTCGTTGTAGACGAAGGCCCAGATACTTCGTCTTCTTCTCTGGGGTCCCCTCCTTACAACGGACATTTCCTTACACTCAATGCAGTATAAATAAAGTAAAGGAGTTACTAGTATGCCTTCAGAATGCCTTTTTTAGTTACTTAATATTAAGTACATATATTTAAAAAAAAAAAAAATGAAATCCTTAAGTTGATATATGAATTTATTATGATGTAAATAATAACTTTGGCAGTAATTTGTGTGATATTTTTTTTTTCAAACCTAATGCACTGTTGGGATGTTTCTTAAAATCTTTAGTTCACAATAAAATATTGTAGTTGAATCTTAGTCCTTCTACTAACTCTACAATCTTACGCTAACCCATGCTATAATGGGTAGGGCAAGAAATACAGGGACTGAAAGTCAATCTGTGTATGGCGCTTTACACAGTTTCTCCATTCTCAAAAGCCACAGAACTTCATGAATTTGCTTATTAGAAATGCGGCGTACTGAAGTTGTTACGCTTAATTGGTACAATCTATTTGATTTAAGGAATAAGATATATTTTGAAACATTATCTTATCTCATCTTGGAATCATATTTCATCATGTATCGTCATTGGTTCAGTTATTGTACGTTGTTTGATATTTTTATTTTACTATAACTGTGTATTTATTGATATATCCAGATAAAATTCGGATGAAAAAAACCTTTTTAAAATGCATTGTGATAACATAAGAAAAAAAGTTAATTACAATTACTAGAATTACAATATTATGCTTGTTTTAAGGTTATATCTTGACATTAATGTATAAAATAAAGCAGACTACAGCTGCTAGCTAAGGTAAGGATTAAATGAAATCAATGCTTATAATTTGTTCCATGTCTAGCCCTAAGTTAGTTCTAACTTATGTTCATGAGGTTCAGGTTTGATTCATGATGTAGAGAACAAAAGTTTAATTAGACAATTTTTGCAAAGTGATCATCTTAGCTCCAATATTCTTAAAATAGCCTAAAGCTCAATAAAATAATTACATAAAATGTAATAATAATAGTGTAATCCTAAATGACTTTATAAAGATAAAAAAAAAAAACTGACTCAAAACTAAAATAAAATAAAGTTTTATCTGCAGCTACAATATGATTTAAAAATTAAATTATTAAATTAATCCATAAGTAATACCACTTGTTTTCCTTCGTAAAAATCTGATAAAATTTAATTAAAATTAAATTTAATAACTATTCTAAACGTATTATTTATTTTTATTCCTAATAAACTTTAACTATAGACGCATAGCATCTTCTACTGACCTACATCCTTGTACTTAGATCTTAGATGGTCCATGTAACTCTATCAATCACCCGGCCTGTTAAGAGGTCCTCCGTGTATTCCCGACGGTGTCGTCTGTCTCCCAAGTGATCAAATACACTGTCCTAGCCACCCCCCTTCGGTCAAGATGCCCATGTAACTCTATCAATCACCCGGCCTGTTAAGAGGTCCTCCGTGTATTCCCGACGGTGTCGTCCGTCTCCCAAGTGATCAAATACACGGTCCTAGCCACCTCCCTTCGGTCAAGATGTCCATGTAACTCTATCAATCACCCGGCCTGTTAAGAGGTCCTCCGTGTATTCCGGACGGTGTCGTCTGTCTCCCAAGTGATCAAATACTCTGTCCTAGCCACCCCCCTTCGGTCAAGATGCCCATGTAACTCTATAATCACCCGGACTGTTAAGAGGTCCTCCGTGTATTCCGGGCGGTGTCGTCTGTCTCCCAAGTGATCAAATACTCTGTCCTAGCCACCCCCCTTCGGTCAAGATGCCCATGTAACTCTATCAATCACCCGGCCTGTTAAGAGGTCCTCCGTGTATTCCGGACGGTGTCGTCTGTCTCCCAAGTGATCAAATACTCTGTCCTAGCCACCCCCTTCGGTCAAGATGCCCATGTAACTCTATAATCACCCGGCCTGTTAAGAGGTCCTCCGTGTATTCCGGACGGTGTCGTCTGTCTCCCAAGTGATCAAATACTCTGTCCTAGCCACCCCCCTTCGGTCAAGATGCCCATGTAACTCTATAATCACCCGGCCCTTTTAAGAGGTCCTCCGTGTATTCCGGACGGTGTCGTCTGTCTCCCAAGTGATCAAATACTCTGTCCTAGCCACCTCCCTTCGGTCAAGATGTCCATGTAACTCTATCAATCACCCGGCCTGTTAAGAGGTCCTCCGTGTATTCCCGACGGTGTCGTCCGTCTCCCAAGTCATCAAATACACGGTCCTAGCCACCTCCCTTAGGTCAAGATGTACATGTAACTCTATCACTCACCGGCCTGTTAAGAGGCCCTCCGTGTATTCCCAAAGGTGTCGTCCGACCCCAAGTGATCAAATACACGGTCCTAGCCACCTACCTTCAGTCAAGATGTCCATACCTGAATAAATATTATTTAAATCAAATAAAATTTGCACGCTAAAAGAGATTTTTAATTGCAACAAATTTTTTTGTAGCTGTTTAAATTTATGTATTGAGTTTTGTTACTTCATCCGCAGAATTCAAATACTTTTCTGATGTTCTGGATTTATCAATAACATCCTTTATTCTAGAATACCACCTTTGTTTGTAATTGTATCAGTTAACAATAATACTGTACCACTTGTTTTAATGATTTCGCTTAAAATTTTATATAAAACATTTTTATCTAACTATAATTTTTATAACGAAAATTATATTGTTTATGTTAGGAAAATGTATATAAATATATATAATAAAGATCAAAATAAATCTAATTTCAATTTTAAAATTTCCTTTTCTACTCTAATCCTTAATATTTTGAGTTCACTTCAATTATTTTTTTACATCCCCTTTTAAAAATTATGATTAATATTAAAATACTGCAAAACAGTTTCACGATATGAGTTAGTACAGTAATATCACTGTTATTTGATCTGCCACATAGCAGAACATAGAGTTTAATACAATCGCTGCCTGTCAATGTGATTTAGTGATAATTGCTTGTCATTGCTCAGTTGTCACTATACGAGCCAACATTCCTACGTATCGTATTAAGTTTCAAGAATTTACCACTTGTATTCTTCAGGAAAATGAGTTTGAATTGATAATTTACTTACATTCTTTGAGAATTGAAACAGTTCCACTAATACTACTCTAATACGTTTATGGAGCGACTAAAATATGTGATAGTTTTTTCAAAAGTTAAGTTTTCGTATGTAATATGCGTTTAAAGACTGTTTTGGAAATGTTTTTAATTAAAAACGTTTTATGTTTAATTCTGAAGTAAGAAACTTTTTTTCAAAAGTGATTTATATAACAGCAATAGTCAAACACATAATAATAAAAATACTTAATTTAACAAAAAGTGTAATAAGATATAATGCGTAATATCCAAGCATTTGTGATGCAAAAATAATTTACCTGATAAATGACTTATAAAAAGTTTAGTAGAAAAAATAAAATTTGTAATACAATTATGAGGAGTTATAATGGAACACAAAGGTTAACTATATTTGGCAAACACGTCTAAGGTTTACATTAAAAGACAACTACAGGGTAAAAAAGGTCCGTATCCGTCACCTTTTAAAATTGTTATTTGTTAAGACAAACAAATGTCGTTTGGGGGGGGGGGGGTGAAAATAACTTAACAAAAAGTACCAAACATTTCGAGAAAAATCTTAAATGTAAACATTGGTTGATTTGTACATCAAATTAAAGGCATATCTGGGCCGAGTACAATTACTCAAACTAGACTTAAAATGCATGATCCAAACGGAATTGGTAGGCATTCAAAGTTTCTTTTAAAATCATAATTCTACAATTTAAAAATGCAATAACTTTCTTAATACTCAACCTTTTGACGTCAAGTTTGTGGCTAATTACTCCAAATGCAAAGAAGTTTAAAATCATGTATTATGTAACAAAAGCCTAAGCATATTTCTTGAAGACTTCTTTGGGGGACCTCTCATAGAGGATGTTTAAATCGAAACTTCTTTAACCTCTGTCACATCATATAATTTAAACGTCTTTGCATTTGGATTAATTAGCCACAAACCCGACTTCAAAAGGTTGAGTTTTAAGAAAGTTATTACATTTTAAAATGGAAACTTTGAATGCCTACCATTTCTGGGCCATCTATTTTAAGTATAGTTTGCAGCATTGTACTCTACCAAGAAAGGCCTTTAATTTGATGTACATACCAACCTTTGCTTACACTTAATATTTTATTCTGACTAAAATAAGTCAGAATTATGGGTGGGCCGCCCCAGTAACATGACGAAAAATGTTTGATTACGTCAAAAGGTACTTTATGTTAAGTTACTATCACCCCCTAAACGAAATATGTTTATTCAAAAACTTAAAAATTAAAATGGGCGGACTGTTTTACACCCTGAATGATATCCAAGGTAACTGCAATCAACAGACAATCAAGACAATCAAGAAACAAAAATGTACTGGGTGTAGTTCAGATACGACTTTTGAAGTTTTCGTTGGAGTTTAACCTTTTAAAGTCACATTAATTTAAAATGTTGAAAGATATTACAAAGAGTTAAGCTTTTTACGCGCATTTAATAAAAACTAGTATACGTGTTGCTCGAAATCGAGCAGTTTACTTTAATACAATCCAAATATTACTTTTAGGTCAAAATCAGGGACCCTAAATAACCCTTAGCGTATTAAATAAGTATAGATACCAAAATACATAATATGTCTATTCATTTTTGTTATTTAACAAGAGATCTAGATTATAAAATCTGCTATTTTGCTTAAAAATGAAGAACAATTATAAAAGTGGTAAATAATATTCTTAAGCAAATTGAATACACAATAAAAGATTAATCATACAACATATTTTTTATTTTATAGTTCCTAATTTTTATTTTATAATTAAATTATTGTTGGTTGATGAATTTGTGATTATTAAATTACAATAATATAACTAAACATAAAGTAAATGGAATCATAAAATGGTTTTAACAACATTTATAGAAATAGAAATATATTGTCCAAAACACTAGAATAAGCTATATTTACCTTCTACACATAAGGAAATAATCAAAATCCGTAGAATGGTTTGTACATTAATTGGGATATTAAAATTTAATTTAAAACCCTAAATGCAATGAAACCTATGATTGGTACATGAAACTTTTAATTAAAACATGTCTATGAAATTATGGATATAATTATATTATAGTAGGTATTATGTTTGGCTTCCCTTTAAAACAAACTAAAACCCTAATTTAAAACTATAATTAACTAAAGTGTATTAATTTCTATTGGGAGTTACTTTTTATTCAGTTCTCTTTGTATTGATAAAATTATTTTTTTAACATTCTGATTGTTTTTGTCCAATCAATAGTACAATAAACGTTTCCTTTTTGTCCTAGTACAAAAAAATCCACTGGAATATTTTTAGGTCCTAGGATTAAACAGTCAGCTGTTTGCTAAGTTTATTATCATTCATTTATAAATTTTGAGGTGCAGAATTTTGAAATTCAAACTTTATAAAGAGCATCGTTTGTAAATAACAGAAATGTATACACTGCATATTATACTGGATTTGTAAATACCGTCGTATCACCTCGAAAGTACAACTTTACACTGAATATTTTTCACGATTAAAAGTATAATCCCGCGTTACGATAAAAAAATGTTGTTCAACACTCGGAGCAAAAGTGTCTTTTTGGTGTTAAATCGTTTTTAAAAACTCGTCTGCGCCTCGTTTTAAATTCACGATTGCGCACCAAAAAGACCCACTTTTGCTCCTTGTGATGAAACTACTATATTAAAAGTATTTTTGGCAATATTATTTTGAAAGTACCTTAGTATATAATTCAAATATCGTTTCAATTGTTTGCTTGTTTAATAATTTTTTCCAGATCTGATTTTACTTAGTAATTTATTTAATTGTCAAAATATGTAATATGTGTGCTAATTACATGTAGCGTACTAAGGGTATGTATATATTGAACATGCCTGTGGTGGATGGGGTTAGTTTCAAGGTCATCCGATTAATCTGTCAGTTTGATTTTCGATCTTAGTCTTGGTATTATTCTAAGAGGTTTTAAATATAGTTAGGATTAACCTACGATTTAATTATTAAAGTGTCAACAAAGACTACCGGTATTGAATTTATATATATATAGTTTAGTTAAAGTACACTCTTTCGTGTTTTTATTTAAAGTACCACGAGGACCGAGCTTATACTCGGTAGATTATTAAGTGTCATTTACCTTTTTTAGACAAAAATCTAAAAATAGGAATATTTATAACTTTCATTATCAAGATATCCGCTCCGCTCACTTGCCGTCGTTCTTTCTTGAAACAGATAATTTGTTTCGCTCACTAGTAGTGTGGAATTGTTGGTGCTGGGCCAGTTCAAGGTCACCTGAGGGATGACGTCATCGAGGTCAATGACCTCACCGATGACGTCATCGATGACGTCATAGCCAATGACGTCATTTCTATGACGTCACACCCATGACGTCACAGAAATGACGTGCTGATGACATCATCACCTCTTACGTCATCAATATGACGTCATCGACGCCATTAAAGTCAAGGTCACGCCGAAACTTAAAATTTTTTTGGCACTTTTGCTGTTTCTCGCACTACGCTCCGAGTTTCAGTCAGAGTCCCCGTGACCTTGACGACTTGGAGCGAATTTGCGATGAGAAACGGCAAAAGTGCCAAGTTAAACTCGAGTTTGTGACATGACCCTGCCTAAATGGGCAATCGTTAATCCCTCAGGTGACCTTAAACCAGCACAACACCAACAATTCAATATTACTGTGACTTTGAAAACTTAACAACAGAGCGCCGACACCGATGCGCATCCCACGACAGTCACCGAGCGACTGACCTTCAGACTCCACGTACTCTAGGTATATTGGCTCGAGAGACTAAGACTCTAAACCGTCAGGAATGGGAGTAACTAACTGAACTTTGCAAGGAATCGTCATTTCATCCAATATTCTAAACAAATCTTCATCAGTAAAACTTACATTAGTCTGTTTGGTATAAAACTGAGGGTGTCCGCGCAACAGTTTTCGCCACTTAGCTAAAGTCGAAACCCGCCTGACCTTGAGCGGTGGACACTGAACAACTAATAAAGACTTAACACGGCTAAGTTTCTTACCCAAAGCGTCCTGCGACATGGCTTCCCTCACAAAAGTCTGCACAATACTGAGAGACCGTTGGTAGCGTATGAACCAAGGCAAAAGTGGTGGGGGTAACAGCAGGAGTGGGGGAAGGTCAAAGTGGTGGGGGAAGGTGAGGCTGTACGCCGTGGTATCGCATCACTTCACCATGAGCTGTCCTACAGTCAACACACTGTTCTCCCGGCCCGAGTCGGCACTAGAAGAAATATTCCTGTACAGCTTAGGCTGTGAGGGTCGAGGAAGCAAAGTTAAAGTGGAGGTTTTGTTAAACTCTAAGATGAAGAGTCTTCTAAATAAACTAATTGTATCCCTGCAATCCCAATAACTTTAGAGAAATACCATTTTATAAAACGACATCTTACTCTTTGGCAAAACGAATTGGAAATCGAAAAGATCACAGTAAAATTAATCTAACTTAAAATCTGGACTGGACACTTATGGCGATACTACGTGGCGTGAAAATGCCACCCTAAACATTACAATGTAGGGTAGCACCTCTGGTACGATAATTCGATGATGTGCCAGTGTTAAAGTGTGATGACCTTGAGTCAAAACACTGAAACACTACAAGTCGATATCGTCCCAGAGTTAGTACCTACTAAGTGGAGTGACCTTGAGTAAAACATAGAATTATCCAAGCCATGTTGGTCCAGAGTTAAAGTGTAGTGTAGTGCAGGTGTAGATGCAAGAGACAACAGCTGTCACCACCGGAACTAAAGACTTTTAAGGTGTACAAGTCCAAGTACTTTTACACTTGTTGTCCTCAACGGTGTGTTAAGTTCCACATATCTGATCTCACCAGTTGTCGGAAGTGCTACGGACAACCTGATGGATGGTGCACACATTTTCTGGACTCCTGCCGCTACAGATTGGATTGGTTTACAGATCCGTTAGAAATTGATGAAGTCGCCCAGGAAGCACAAGAGTAGTCTTTCTACTCTTTGAATTTTTTAAAACTCCATTTGAATGACCTTGAGATTTCCCCCACCACTTCCCAATATACCTAGAGTACGCGGAGCCTAAAGATCGGTCGCTCGGTGGCTGTCGTGGGGTGCGCATTGGTGTCGACGCTCTGTTGTTAAGTTTTCAAGGTCACAGTAATATGGAATTGTTGGTGTTGTGCTGGTTCAATGTCACCTGAGGGATTACCGATTGCCCATTTAGGCAGGGTCATGTCACAAACTCGAGTTTAACTTGGCACTTTTGCCGTTTCTCATCGCAAATTCGCTCCAAGTCGTCAAGGTCACGGGGACTCTGACTGAAACTCGGAGCGTAGTGCGAGAAACGGCAAAAGTGCCAAAAAATTTTAAGTTTCGGCGTGACCTTGAATTTAATGGCGTCGATGACGTCATATTGATGACGTAAGAGGTGATGATGTCATCAGCACGTCATTTCTGTGACGTCATGGGTGTGATGTCATAGAAATGACGTCATTGGCTATGACGTCATCGATTGCGTCATCGATGAAATCATCGGTGAGGTCATTGACCTCGATTACGTCATCCCTCAGGTGACATTGAAATGGCCCAGCACCAACAATTCCACACTACTCTCACTCACTATACCAATAGGTACAATTTTGTAGAAATTTTTAAGCCACTGGTTAAATATGTTTATATCTACTATTATCAGCTATTTTTCTGTTCAAATTAGTAAAGAATTATACAAAAATCTCCATAAGGATATCATGGGGACTTTAAAGGACTGTAGGACAAAAAACGGATATTTCCCAGTCACAAAATCCAACCCCAATCGATTCCTGATGGCTAAAACCCCCATAATCAACAAAAATCCAAAATCCTTGGAGAGAAAACAATTTTTCCTGTGCAACCATTGTTTGTTTCAGAGTTTAATAATAAGATGACTAAGTCACAGCAGCCAGTAAAAATGTGTCCATAGCAATTTTGTTCAAACTTAGAAATTACATTGCGTTTTCATTACAAATTCGACCGAATAAAATCTAATCAAATCTCACACAGTGTAATATTTTATAATTTTTTTTGTAATCTTTTTTAATAGTTACATCAATGAAAACATGAGAGAATTGTAATTATTGCTTAGAAACTTTTGTACTTCTGTTAAATTGCGCCAATGATATACACTCCCTTAGTCGAACTGTGATTAATATACAATCTGGGATAAAGAGATTACATCACCACTGACGTTTGATAATATCTAGTTAGAAGTTTCAGATTAAGGATAATTTATTCCAGGAAAATAACTAACGGAACAGAACTTTGGAATTTTAATACTAATTAATGTTCTGTATCATTATTATAAATTTTAAAAACATATTGCTTTTTTACTGAAATTATTGATTTATTATATAATATTTTCTATATTATTTCTACTATCATAGATCTTTTTAACAGTAAGTATTGTAAATAATCACATGGGTGTTTAATTATTTTTTGCAGCTTTAAGACATTAATAAGTAGCCTACAGTAGTATTGAACTAATCCTATTCGAGATTGAATTATTTGTCGGTTAAATAGTAATAACCGAGCGTCTGAAAAATTAATAAGTGATTAGCAGGGTACCTTGCTTAGAAGAAAATTTTACCTAAAAAACTGAATCCTTACAAAGAAAATAATCAAAATAAACAATCACAGTTTTTCCTCATAAGCCTACATTTAATACGCTTATGAATTAAATTAACTGATTGAAATTTAAGGAATCGCCTTTTAAATGCGGTAACCCAATCAAAGCATATGCTTTGTTCTCATGGGATACGAGCTATTTAATTTATGCAATTTAATTACAAACTGAGAGTTACAAGAGTTTCATTGCCCTCCTCGCTAATGAATTTAGTGTCTTAAAAATGTTACAAAATCTTGCTGGAATATCAAACGTTTTACATCAATTATTTGCTAAAATGTGTTCTCTATCATATCCTGACCTTCCACAAAAATCCCTTGAAACACCGCCTATTCTACATGAAATTTGAATGGAGTCTGAATTAAATTGATAGTCGTAACTTGGATTTTTATATTAAAACTAAATTTCACGTAGTTCTGCCTTTTAATGTAAATATGAAATCTCTTAAATATGTTTATATTGATAAATCAATTATTTTACAATTTTGTAGGTGGAATTTCAATATTTTCCGACCAAATTGTAATACATTTGTTGAAAAAATGAGTAAAGTAAATTATATACCTCCATAAGTGAAAATGTAACATTTTCAGGACAAATTCCTTAAAACAAGGCTTAAAAAATTATCATTGCAACTACGCTAGTCAAATCAACTTAAGATTGCACAAAAAACCCCTTCAGCGACTAAAATTCGAAATAAACTTTTGGTAGATACACTTTTATAATATTTGAAAATAATATCTGAATATAGTTTATTACCTGGTTAAAAATTCTTTAAACCTAACCTGAGAATATCATCATAATTAATTCAGTAATAAAAAAGTTTTTGTTTGTAATAAATTAGCCCAAAGTGAACGTCGAACTGACTATATTCCATTCTTCTCACTTCCGTTCAAAAAATGCAATCAATTATATTCTTAAAACATAATTTTTTTAATTTTATCAAGGAGTAGGTGTTGCGAGGATCGAGGATAAAATCCAAGATGGCGGTGCCCATGTACCTAATTTTCGCGCCAATTTTCCTGTGACGTCACCAAGATGGCGGCGTCTTTTTTTTGTGACGTCATGGCGGCGTCTTTTTTTTGTGACGTCATCAAGATGGCCGTGCCAATTTTGATAGCTGACCTAATTTTCGCGCCGACGTCAGCTGTTTTTTTTGTGACGTCACCAAGATGGCGGCACCCTTTCGCGCCACGTCAGCTGTTTTTCTGTGACGTCATGGCCGCGCCTGACAGGTGTCGCCGAGGGACCGCATGAACGTTACCGGCCGCGTGTTCCGCCTACGTGACCGAACGTTACCGGCCGCGTGGTCCGCCCACGTGACCGATTGCGTCATGGCTGCCGTCTGGCGGGAACCTTTGTGAGTGACGTCACCGACCGCATGGACCCCTCTGGTCGAGGTGGACCGTGGGATAATTGGCTCAGCGTTTCCACACCACCCAAGGGGTAGGAGCCTTGGCGCGTTCTTTTTGTTAACCCAGAGCATCCCGTGGAGGCCTAACCTCTGGGGTAGACCATTACAGTCTACGGTGGACCTCAACGTTTCCACACCACCCAAGGGGTAGGAGCCTCGGCGCGTTCTTTTTGTTAACCCAGAGCATCCCCTGGAGGCCTAACCTCTGGGGTAGACCATTACAGTCTACGGTGGGGCTCAACGTTTCCACACCACCCAAGGGGTAGGAGCCTCGGCGCGTTCTTTTTGTTAACCCAGAGCATCCCCTCGAGGCCTAACCTCTGGGGTAGACTGCCCCATCCATCGCAGTCTACGGTGGTAGCCACTCCATAACAAATATTGCTACCTCCCATTTTTTTCTCCTCCGTTAATCCTGGTCATCAGGTCATTTACTAAGACAGAGTCTGTTCATTTTAACCATCTACCAAGATTAACGGAGGGGTTTTATATTTTTTAATGTTTTTGGTGTGGATTGTGGTGATGTTGACCGGCTCATTCAGAGGTTTACGGGCCTTTTCGTCAGCCGCGCCAGGGACCTCAGGACCGTTCCAAGGAGTTGCCCGAACCCTCCTCGGGTCGGGGCGCCTCAATTTACTAGGCCCTCACACACATGCCGATGGGAGGTTTTTAGGCCAACCATCATGCTCACTCCTGGACTTATGGGTTTTACGCCTGCCTGTTGAGTGGCTATCTCTGCAGGTAACATTCACCATAATCCACAATTTTAATCGAAATATTTTTTATGTTCATCTAGAAATCTACCACTTACATCTTGATATAAGGCTACATAGTCCCAATCGACTTTACTAGCAAAGTCACGGATAAATTGTTCGGATAATGTTTGATATTTACACAGGATGTACCAGCAATTTTCAAAATTCGGGACCATCTCTCTTAGGAATTCTTCAGAGAATCTAGTTCGTTTCAAAACCTTGGCCCAATTGACTCTATGCGCATAAGTAGTAGGTTAAACAGCGGTTCTGGGCCACCCTCATAGTTTTTTTTGACCGCTTTCAGCTTCAAATTGACCGGTTTTTGACCGGATTCTGGCCGGTTTTGGCCAAATATCAGCCCATTTCAGGGCATTTTTCAGGATTTCAGACAGTGATTTCAAGGAGCATTTAAAATATAATCCAGGGAACTATGAGATGCCCTCTTAAGGTAACCATAACTTTTAAATGAAAAGCTACCGACTCCCTTAAAACTGCAATCCCACCCGAAGCGATAAATCGCAGTTGCATTGATAACCTCAATCGAATGCACATCCGCTCGATCACATCAGACTTGATAAACACCGCGCCGCCAGCCACCAACAAGTCCGCTGGTCTAGGCGCTAACGTAACAGCGCACCACCCGACCGGCCCAGGTTCAAACCACGCCTCGGCCGGAGAATCTTTTTGAGAACGCCAAATCCACAACTAACGTATACATACGTTTTCTATACATATATATACATTTTATATAAATATTTTTATTCTATATAAATTTATAAATATTTATATAAATATTTTTATTGTATATAAATTTATAAATATTTATATAAATATTTTTTCCTATAAATATTTATATATAAATATGCTAGGGTTAATAAAATGATTTAAATAGGTGCAATTATTATCAAATACATTTATGCCTTTATGAGCAGCGGCCACTCCACATCGCATTGCCATAGCTGATTTCTGTTTGTTGGAGAAACCACACATATCCTGGACATGCGTGGTTTCTCAAATAAACAATTCAAATATTTATATAAATATTTATAGGAAAAATATTTATATAAATATTTGAATTGTTTATTTGAGAAACCACGCATGTCCAGGATATGTGTGGTTTCTCAAATAAGCGATTCAAATATTTATATAAATATTTTTTCCTATAAATATTTGGATATGTGTGGTTTCTCAAATAAGCGATTCAAATATTTATATAAATATTTTTTCCTAAAAATATTTATATATAAATAAATATGCTAGGGTTAATAAAATGATTTAAATAGGTGCAATTATTATCAAATACATTTATACCTTTATGAGTTGCGGCCCCGTGAAAATCGTATTGTTTTGCATATCTGAGGGGGGGCTGTAAATCGCGGCCCCCCGGATGATGGATAGGTACAATTATTATCAAATGCATGTATGGCTTTCTAAGCTGTGGCCCCGTGAAAAACGTATTGTTTTGTACATCTGCATTTATGCCTTTATAAGTTGCGTCCCCGTGAAAAACGTATTGTTTTGCATATCTGAGGGGGGGCTGTAAATCGCGGCCCCCCGGTCGATATTAAAATAATATATCTTTCCTATGGATGTATACAATTCTTATCACATTCATTTAATCCTTTTTAAGAAGTTTAGTTGGCTCAAATATTAAAAATGTCAACACTCTCAATGTTAAAATATTTTCATTTGACAGCTGATTAAAAGGCCGGCTACTTGACCCGAGCTGATAACGTTAACCCAGCCTTTCGGCAATATGAAGTTTGTAATCAGCGGCTCCCAATATGAATGCCATTTGGTCCAGTGGTCAGCATTGTGTTTTTGCGTGCCATAGAGCCTGGTTCAAATCTCGATGTAGTTTGAGTAACTTTTTATTATAGTGTTGTAATCTCTTATTTTAAAATTACTTTTTTATATAATTGCTGCTTGTATTAGTTTTATAAAAAAGCAATAAATAAGAAATTACATGTTCATAAACTGATTCTTAACGTAGTAAAACAAAATGGAAAATATCATTGATGTAATACACAACAAATTTAAATTTAATAATAAAGAGGTCTTAATAATATTTGATGAAAACAACAATGCCTGGTTCAAAGCCAAGGATGTCGCCACCATCCTTGGATACGAAAGACAAAGAGATGCGATCAACAAACATGTTAGAGATAAATATAAAATCACATATGAAAATCTTATTATTCAAGGGGGCGGCGATTTACAGCCCCCCTCAATGGAGCAAAAACATACTATTTATATAAATGAACCAGGTCTTTATTCCTTGATTTTAAGATCAAAACTACCTTCAGCTATATCTTTTCAGGATTGGGTGTACGAAGATGTACTTCCCAGGATTCGAAAATATGGGGAATACACACTGAAAAGAAAAATTTTTGAGCTTGAGGAAACTATAAATCAAAAACAAAAAAGGATAGAACAATTGGAAGAACGTGTGGCTGTGATGCCAGAGGACGATGAACTAAAACATGTGTTTTGTGTTTTGATGACAAGTTTAGATGATGAAAAAAAGCGCTATAAATGCCTAAGGACGCAAAAAAGACGATTTAAGAGATCGCTGGAAGAAGCGATGATGGATAACAATGATATGTATATAGTAGTTTATGAACAAGAATACGTGGCGAACGGTATAAACATTTTAAATTGCATTAAAGAACAGATGAAATAAAAAAAATTGGTACTACGAATCCCACAATAATATCATAGATACAAAATATGATTTTATACAAATGGTGGAGGAAATTTTACATCAAGAATAGTATCTTTTATTTAATTATAAAAATAAATAGAAGATATGAATGATTGATGTGTAGCAACTTTGAAAAGCGTTTTTTATTTTTAAAAGAATTTTCATTCTTCTATATTTTTTGTTAATTTTCAAATAGCATTTCTTTTACTTAGTGATGGATATAGTTTCTTATCATAAAGAGACATTTGAAAATAATTTGTTGCCCATCCCACTACGCTGTCTGATAGTGGGTTCTTCGGGCTGTGGTAAAACCAATTTGCTGCTCAACTTCATTTACAATAAGAATGGTATCATATTTAAAAACCTGTATGTTTTCAGCAAATCTATTGAACAACCGGCATATGTAGAGTTAAGAAAAACCTATGTGGATATCGAGAAAGAACATAAGAAGAGAATTGCATTTTTTTTCAATAACTGTGATGAGCTACCCACGCTGGATGAGTGCAAGAGTAACTCGCTTGTGGTGTTTGACGATTGTTTGATGGAAGACCAGAAGAGTATTACAGATTATTTCATCAGGGGCAGGCATAAAAAAATATCATGTCTCTATCTAAGTCAAAGTTACGGAAAGGTAGACATGCAGGTTATACGTAATAATATTAATTTTCTATGTATCTTCAGACAGAATAAACACTATACCAAACGGATATATGATGATTTCGTTGGATCGGACATGTCTTTTGATAAATTTGAAAATATATGTAAAATATGTTGGAGCGAATCTCACGGATTTCTGGCTATAAATGTATTAAAGAAGGCTCACAGCGGAAAATATATGTGTAATATAAAAAATGTAATATTTCCATAAATCAGTATTTAGATAATTCCAACATTTATAAACATCAATATTATAATATAAAAACTATTAAAGAAAAGTGTATTGTTGTAAATATTTCAAATATATAATTCATTTTCAATATGTGTTTTATTCATATTATTCCTGATAACATATTTTTCTATTAAGGGTATTGTACTTTTCATTAGTGTAAAATTTATGTGACGACTAATATTAGTATTAATTAGGCCCCTTTGGTGAGAGACTTGCCGGGGTGTGTAGTGAAGGGTATGCTGGTGGTGGGAACATACGATGTCATACAGATTCAAGAGAACGGATTTATGACTTTTGGAATGGAAATCGTTTCAAAAGCATGGATTGGTGACTTCGGAATTTTTTAACTTTTTAAAATATTTTTATAAAACTAATAAATTAAAAATTAGCCCTGGGCCAGTAGCAGTGATTATCACATACATATAATAAAACACTTTGTTGGTAAATTATTTTTTATAAATTTATATTTATTTTCACTTTTAAAATATTTTTATAGGAAGGCTAGTAATAAAAAAAATAAAAACCCCCGCCGCCCCTGCCCAGTATTAGCAACACTAATGTGCTAGGGACCGCCCCCCGCGGATCTCTCTCTTTGGTCAGCTTCTACATGCACTAGGGACTGTAAAATGTGTCAGGTGTAGGTGCGCGGGCCGGTCGCGGCCGCGGAGAACTAGTCTCCCGGACCGCACAGCCCGGCCGCGCGCTAGGGTAAAATCCTTTTTACTCCCCCTTATCCCAACTATTCTATGGTGGTTGTCAGGCAGGGTCTACACGGCGTTCTCTTCCCCCCATATATATTACAACCACCGTATATGAAAATGCAGGCTAGCTCCAAAGTTAGGCAGGCCACCCCCACACACACTCGCGGCGTCGCGTAGGAGCCCCCCAACCCCCATCTTATCTTAGCTACAACCGTAGGCAGGGCATCACACACTACACGCCTCCCAATTTTTGCACACCATAGGGACTCTCTACTGGTGGAACCGAGATCTGTGCCACCGGCCGACCAGTACTGCTCCAAGTGGGTGTTCACTGAACACTCCGGATGTCAGTCCCGAGCCACGGCACCTACTGGCCCACCGCCGGGTTCTCTGTCCAATTAAATTGACGTACTTTTTCATAGAACACACACACTGAAAACACTCGTAGGGTTGTGATTTTTGGCTTTCTGTAATAAGTTAAACTTCCACCCCTATATTCCCTAAAAATTATTAAAAATCTAAACAGCTTAGCTAGTACCGAAATTCAGGGACTAAAAAACTGCATCTCACCTCGTAAAAAAAAAAAAAAAAAAAAAAAAAAAAAAAAAAAAAAAAAAAAAAACAGGAGGAACACTCAGGTATGGGAGTCGATTCCCAAAAAAACAAATATACCAGCTTCGTGCTTCTCTGCTATACCCAACCGGGAATGTGGGTTTTAGGCTTATCGGGCTGCAGCCCCAGTATATAAGTTTTTCGCGCGACCGGCGTCAGCCTGCAACTGCCGGACGCCCGTAAGTGACCGACGGGGCCAGTATATAAGTTTTTGTCGCGAAAAACGAAGAAACCGGTGTTGAACATCGAAAACGGGCCAAAATGGATTTCGAGGGTCTGGGAAAAAAATTTTTTCAACACATATATATATATATATATATATATATATATATATATATATATATATATATATATATATATATATACTTTTTTACATTTTTACTTTTTTACATATTTATATACTCCCCCCCTTCCTTGTTTATAAATACTTGTATTATTCAGCAGGATACAGGTGATAAATAATTTATTTAATCAAACAATCTTTTTATATTAAAAAAAGAAAAAAAAGAAAAAAAAACGTATTTAAATCATCATTTGTATATATTCTTTTTTAATATCATAAGTGAACATGGTCTGTGATACTACGACGACATAGGCTGTAGTGCCTTTATCAGCAATAGGGTTAGAAACTGCATTTGTAAAATCCAATTCGATCTGAATATCGTTTCTTTTTCTTTCCGCTGAAAACGGATGGAGATGGGTGTCTATCACCATTAATGGGTATTTGGTGACGAAATCGTTTATATTCAGATATACATCATCATTTTTAAACATAACTTGTCTTATTGAACAGTAGCTATCGTATAACAGCCGGTATTTTTTATCCGTGATATTCAGATTCTGCTGCTCTTGCGGGTACCGTTGTCCATTTATTTTAACATGAAAATTCTTTATATTCACGCTGTCAAACTGGCTGGGGTCTTTTGTCTGATCATTCTTACGACTTGTCTGTAAAGCGATTATCACGAAAACCGGATTTAGTATGTTCCGGTAAAGATTTGTTATGTCAAACGTGTAAGTTGACCCAAACACACCGAATTTCTCAATGCAATCCCAGCGGAAATATTCATATACTAATTCCCCCTTCTCACTCAATTTTTTAAGTCCATCAATGAGCACAGCTTTCTTAGCCGGATCATAATCTACAAGGGGTACTTTTAACACAAAACTAGTAATTTTAATTTTTCCTTCCGCGGCATTCACGGCACTTGTACCGGTTCCCTCAGTCCAGCGGTAGATGGCATCATCGTCTTCCGCGCGAGTAAATATTATTTCAAATCCCCCCTTATACATTGGATACTTCAGACTGTCAAAGAAGCCCAGTCCTAGGTGGGCCAGCGTTCCCAGCGCTTCAAACTTACCGCCTCCCTTTTCGTAAACAGATTTGAATCCGTTGCTGTAGTAAGTGTATTCCTCCGATTTGCTATATGTGGTTAAACCTTTAATTGTGCTTGCAATACCGACTTTATCCACAGAATCTATAACTTGATTGTGTTTTTTCAATTCAATACTCTTGAACAGGTAGGCCGCGAAGTTGTCCACGAGCTTTATGGGGTCTGTACTGGTGTATTCGGCACTGTTTGTTTTTTTTACCACTTCGCCTTGGATGTGAAATAATATTCTATTATTATAAAATGAATCTCCATGATCCAGTTTGAATGTTGTAAAATTGTTTGGCGAATTAAAGTGTAAATCAGATACCGGCAAAACCGTCACATATTCGCATCTTGCTATTTTATCCGAAGCTTCTTCGTAATATTTCTCCATTCCTAAAATAGGTTTTACGGTTTTCTGTTTCCAATAAAAAATATGAAATATTAATTAAAGAGCAAAAAAATAAAACATATATTTTAAATCATTACTAGTAAAATAGACTAATTGAACAGTTTTGTGTTTTTATACAAATTCAAACATCTCAACCCAAAATTGATATTTCGAAAAACTTTTTTATCAGAATAATTTATTCCATCCCCTTTGATATTTTTTAACACATTTAAACATCGTGCTACATAGTCGAGACCCCGTGGCTGAGAGATAAGTTTTTCCATTCTATCATGTATAAACTTTATGATGGCAATTTTTTCATTGTTAAAAGCATTATTGCCGGCCTCCTCTTCAGCTTGTATAAACTTTAATCTCTCAATCAGTTTATCATCATCATCGATGTACTTGTACTCGACGGGAGCGTGTGAATCTACCAGTAATCCACTGCCCGTCGACTGTTTACGTTCTTTCCATATCTCACTGATCAAATTCGTCCATTTCCAAGACTGACTGGACTTGGGGCGTTTCGACTTCGGATCATTGTTCTGATACATTGCGTCGGTTTTCATCAGTATGTCTTTGTAATTATCAAAGTCCTGAGCAGTGAAAGCACCCACACTTATGAGCTTCTCTCTCGTCGTAGCGCCCACAGCATCTATAGATGAGACGCCCCCGATTTCTGCTTTTGTTAACAAACTCCACAATCCTGGTGTGCCAGCATATCTGTCGCCAGTGCTGTCCAGTATGATATCATTATTTTCAATCGTAATGGTCCTAGATCCGACGGCTAGCTTGTTCGCATTGAAATCATAGCGAATACCAAAAGTTCTATCTTTGCCGGAAGCGAGGTATTCCTTCGCAATATCACCGATATCTTGGCTTTCTGTAAATTCACGGATGGAACGGTTCATCCTGTCCTCCTCTGGCAATTCTATTTCCGACGGCATAGGTGGTGGAGGGGGAGGTTCAAAGACCGGGTCTTCATCTTCACTGCTGCGAGGTAAAGGTATCGTTCGCATTTCCATCAATACTTTACGACCCGGTGTACTCGAGGCGCGGGGTCTAAAAATTCCGGGTAATGTGGGTTTTCGATGTATAATTTTAGATACAGACGGATGTTGCAACGGTGATGTTTCAGTTTCTGTTTTATTAAAAGTTTGCTCTTTGATCGCTTTGACAACTGGTTCCTGTTGTTTTTCGATTTCGCGTTTCTCTTTGACTTCACGAACCTTAAAAGTTTCAGATTCATCAATTAGTCTGTCCTGCAATTCGTCCAATTTCTTTGCCTCCCGCACGGTTAACGGTTTATATTCAGATAAAGGTATGAATGGAATCCGGGGTTTGTATTCAATGGGTATAGCCGGATGTTTGCGGAACAACGCCGTCCGTTCTGCAGTCTGTGCTTTTTGAATCAGCCTGTCCTCCGCAAGCCATTTATCTTGAAGTTTTTCAATATTTTTTGCCTCCCCCACGGTCATTTCATCTGGAAACATCTTAGCAGCTAACTTGTGTTTTTTTAACTAACGTTTTGATGATCTCTCCGTTGTTTTTTCTCTTCATCTCTAGTAAAGAAACTTGTTTTTTCATTTTGTAATTTTTTAGCAGGCAATCTAAATATAAAAATGATAAATATTGACACAGAAATTCTGAGTTAAATAAAAAAACGTTAAACAACGGTATTAATAAAAAAAATAACGTTTATGTATCGATTTTGAAAAACGTTCAACAACGTTATTAATAAAAAATAACGTTTATGTGTCGATTTTTAAAAACGTTTGCAGACATATAACATTAAAAATAACGTTTATATTCAGAAATAAAATGTTAGTAAATAAGCAATAAAAAAATTAATATCAACTTATTTAACAACAAACAAACAGTTTTATATTTATTCTAGTAAAATGTTGCTTTTCAAATATAATTTAGCTTCAATATCCCGTGGTATCTTATAGTGTCCCCACGGGAGACTGGTAATTCCATCTTCTAAGATATACCGCTTATCATCACTCACAGACAATACTTTTTTATACATCTCGATGCTGTACAACTCGTGACCATGGCTTCTTATGGTGTTTATAGATTTGTATAGTTCTTTCTGTTCAAACAAACATGCCTTGTAATCCTCGAAGGAGACTTCATTTTTCACAACAGATTTTTTTACTCCTTTAGATTTTTTTTTCTCATCACCCTCCACGGTGCAGTTAGCGTACATTTTTGATTTCAGTCCTACATATTCTAAACCGATATTACCACCGAATTCGTCTTTCATCGTTCCCAATTTTTTCTTATTCACCTTTGGCATTTTGAATGGGTTTCCCTTCTTGTAGTTGGAGGTGTCATACCTGTCAAGTGTCTTTTTCATGTCCTCATAAAAATTTGGTGTCTCTATAAGGATCTCTAAGCTATCGGTATCCATATATTGTAATTTGGCTTTATCGCCATATTTGACTTTAATAAAATTGTAAAAGAAATCATATATAAGTGTCTTTGATACGTCCAATATGCTCATCCCTACATAGATCGCTTTGTTAAACAGTAAACTCATTTTTCTCATGTGGATCGCCGACAGTTTTTCCGAAAATATTGTTCTGTGTTTGAACTGTGGCTTCGCGATCCATTTATCGATCTGCTTCTCCTGGGTAGCCAGACGTATATCCACTCTGTTTCTGATGTTTTCGACAGTTTTCCCATAAATTGAGTTGTTCATTAATTTGAAGAACTGTTTGGCCGATTTATTTGTTTGTTGTTTCCACATTTCCATGTTTAACTCTATGTATGGTTTCAACCACTTACTCTGACCGAAGCTCAACACTCTGTGTATTTTCGTGAGTTTTATTCCAAGGGATAAGTACAATTTCAAATTTCTATAATGAATGACATATTTCTCTTTATTATACAGAGTGGTCAGGAGTTTAACCTCCTTAGAACCGGGTGGGCAACGTTTTTCCGGAGCGAGAGGAAACTCGGAATGTGAATCGTGCAGTTCCTGAGGATACTGTAAATCCACTTCTAGTATGTATCCTCTATCAGAATCATCAGCAATCTTCGTAACATCTATATCCGTGCCCACCCATTCGAAATCTCCATAGGGCATTGCTTGACACATAGACCAAGCATAAAGACCCACGGCATCTAAATACATAAGATAACTAGTTGGTTCGTCTTTTTTATAGTTATACATGTATGGGTTGTTAGCCTTTGCATAACGATTACAGCACTGGGATATCCCCCCACGGATACCTTTGGTGATCATCAAAATCATTTCATAATCGGTAAGCAGCTGCAGTTGTATTCCCGTGTGCTTTAACATGGCACTCCATGAAAGCCCGGGAGTTGTAAAAAACCATGCGGGGTCGAGTGAGTAAGTCTGTATACAAATCTCTCTGAAATTCTCCATAACATCGGCCAACAATAAGACATCAGTTTTATTGTATAGTAAGGTGTACTCTTTCATGTTCTGTATGCCGAATTCCTCCCAAACCTGTTTAGCATGTAAATAATCTAAATCACTGATGTCGCATTTGTTCAATTTATTGTAAAAATGTTTCTTGCTTGGTAAACTGGTTTCCAGATATCGGTCATCGCTGTCCATGTAATCATATGGATAAACACCCTTTTTAGTAAGCAAATACATTTTGTTCTTATCCGTAAATTTTTGTGTGTGTACAAACTGATCATTATCCAAGTTTTTTACAAGTGTATCAAGCGAGTCGATGGTAAATTTGAATGAATCCAAAAATCTTGCTTTTATATTGATATTGAAATCAACTGTATAAGATATATAACGTTCCTCATTATTCGGGATGACTTCTATTTTGGTTTTATCATCTAAACGTAGCATTTTTACGAACAGATACGTGTCGTATCCGCTCAGGTTGTGTATAAATATGGGGACGAATTTCGGAATCTGATAGTTCAAGTTACAAGAGTTGTGTGCTATTCCGCGAAATTCACCAGTCAAATGGTCGTGATCAAAGACGGAATCATTTTTCAACTCTTTACCGCATATATGACACGTCTTCGCTTTTTTAGCGTTTTCTTTCTGTTCGTCAGTCAGCGGGTTCATAGGTTTTTGGTTTACCAGACAAAATTCTTTAATATCTT
Source organism: Neoaliturus tenellus (assembly GCA_030545055.2). Classification (NCBI taxonomy): domain Eukaryota; kingdom Metazoa; phylum Arthropoda; class Insecta; order Hemiptera; family Cicadellidae; genus Neoaliturus; species Neoaliturus tenellus. The sequence goes on along the minus strand of CM061532.1, from coordinate 28,474,900 downwards.
GCAATTCAGATTTCAATAGTTTCACGAATTGTTGACCAGCATCGACACCGAAATAAGTAATCGGTTCCTTGTAATCACCGTTCGCGTAAGTCGTGTATAATGCGAAGGTTCTAGCCACGTGGTGTTGATATTTATTAGTGTTTGTACCGTTTTTCGGTGGTTGACAAGTGTCTATCGGCTCGAGTATGCATTCAAAATCGGCATACATGACGAACGGAATTTTCATTTGGGATTTGTGATTGGTAAACTTGACGACATCACCTTTTTTAGGCATTCTAATTTTCACCGCTTCGTGTTCCTTACAGAGTTCTTTGTGACTTTGAAGCAGATTTTCTCTACTGAAATGTTGTAAACAACGCCTGCATATATGTGCCTCACCATGATGTCTACTGATTTGATTTCTCACCAACCTACTCAGCTGTTTAATATAACAATAGTGAGATTTATTTGCCGTTTTCATATACAAGAGGTCAACATGTTGATCCTTTTCATCATCAGTCACAATCAAAGGATATACGTTGAGTTTATTTTCTCCTGCACAAGTATAACCATAAACATTGATGGATATCCCACTGCGTCTTTCGAATTTTTTCACATCATCTAAACTCACAGGAAATTCAATGTCTTTCAACGCTTTGTCAAAGTCGTGTTCGTATTCATGGTATTTGCTGACTCTGTAAGAATGATTAACAACAGGATGCAAAGCTGCCAGTACGGACCATAGAAAACATTTCTGGTCATTGTTTTTAACATTTATGACAGCTTTTTTATTTTTAATAACGTCTGGCAGTTTAATATAGCTTGACCCTCTGAATGGGACATATTTGTTTATTGCCAGTTCTAAAAACAAGACTTCATTTAACGTCCAACCTGACCCCCGAGCCTCGAACTCTTCCATTCGTGTTAATATCTTCGCTTTTGCACCTTCAAACACTTTATGTAAGTCGGTAGTCTTATATATGATCGTATTCTCAGTTTTAAAGTACATGGTGTCTATTTCGAGTTGCTTATCTACACCAGGAACATTCCGTCTATAATTGGCAGCAAACGAAAAATTTACTTTCAAATTGTACTGTTCCAGGTGTTGTTTTATCTTACCGATAATCAAATTTTGATATCTATTTAAAAATATTTCTGGTTTTTTTATACCACGACAATTTGTAAATTGATAAGTCAAAAGTCTATTGTTGAATGCTCTTTCTTTTACACAGTGTTCATCTTCACTGACGGGTGGAAGGTTATCAGTTTTTTTGAAGAGGTTTTTAATCACATTAAGTGCAGAAGAACACGTGCCACTCACACTGTTACACACTTTTTGAACGGTGGAAAGGGTATTCTGATTTTCAATGCGTGGCTTTTTAATTTCAGGCTGTTCATCTAAATCATTTCTGTTTGGCGACGGGCGTTTACGGGTACCGCTTGTAACGGATGATGTTGGTTGCTCACAGATTTTTTTATGTCTGTTGAAATAAACATTCAAAGCAGTTTTCCCACATTTTTCACGTGTTCCCTTTTTATAACGTGAATGGTCTTTATTAGGATTTTTTGAACATATCTTCACATGATAGGAGATGTTTGATTTTGAAATAAGCTTACCGCAGAAGTTGCAATTGACTTTTATTGTCCCCATTTTACTAACCAATCTATAATAGAAAATAAAAAACATTAGAATAAATTTAAAATAAGGTTAAGTAAATTTCAATAAAAAAATTGACCTAACAGCTTCTATTTTATTACTTTTTAAATTACGTAAACATAGCGTGTATCAAGCATTATACACATGGCCCTGAGCACATAACATGGTGTGTATCAAATTGATACACATGGGGCCGGGCTCATGCTATAAAAAAATGGGCTGGGAGTGATTTGAAACTGAAAGAGTTAAAACGCAGTTTTTTGCAACTCTCTTTCGTAAAAACCTCCAATTATACCTTCTCCGTTTTTATCAGCAATCTTGTAGGTGATAGGTCTTGTATTTAAAACATCGACAATTGTGAAAATTTCAGATGTCCAATTTTGTTTGTACTTGTTGGAAAACACGTCTTTTTTAGCCGTAATGCGTACTCTGTCTCCAACATTAAATTTCGCCTTTTTACGTGGTACTCTATTTTCCAGTTCATTGTACATTTTCAATAAATCCTGCTCATTGCCTTTATTCACATCTACAGGTCTCATTTTTATAGTATGATGGAAGTCGTGTTTATTATATTCATCGGTCAATTCTTGCAATATATCGTACCACTTGTGCGAATTTCTAACTTGGAATTTTACTTTTAATTTCTCATTTAACGTTCTGTGATATCTTTCGATTATGGCCGATTTCTCCTCGCTCTCGGTGTGGTACAATTTAATGTTGTGCTTTTTCAATGACTTATTAAAATATGTATTTTTAAATTCTGTCCCTTTATCAGTGTGTAAGAGCTTAGGCGGTGAATGACCGTCATTTTTCGCCCGCGCAATTATTTTTTCAAAAGCTGATGACACATCCGGACCATCTTTTTTCTTCAAAGGCTCAGACCAGACAAACTTACTGAACGTATCGATTACATTTAAAATATATTTGTACCACTTGTTTTCTCTAGCATATTCTTTCATAATCAACAGATCGGCCGCCCACAAGTCATCAATGCCTTTCATGACAATCTGGCGTTTTATAAACTTTTTCACGACGGGTCTGTGCAGTTCTTTCGCTTTCAAAACTTCGGGTGGGTCCTTGATGAATGAATTTTTTACACTACCACATATTGCACAATTTGATGTCGCCAACCATCTTTTATTTTTTGTTTTGGCAGTCTTAATATTTTCCGATGTTGTTTTTCTTTTACACCTTTTACAATAAAATTCCATTACTAATAATATAACAACCAGAGAGTTTGAAATAAAAATAGTTTTGGAAAAAAATTTAGCTAAATAAATTATATGATATAAATTTGTAAATATACATATATAGGACGTATAGACGTAATGCAACATAGACATAAAATACGATTGACTAAGGGTCAAAAAAATAAGTTGCGTATCGCTTATAAAAAACAGAAACTGGCTGTTTTAACTTTGAATAGAGATCAGTTAACAAACGGTAATGTTGAAGTTATGTTAACGGATGAACAACATAAACAAATATTGAAAGCTGTGAAAAATAAGAAAGGTGTAAGAGTGATATTAAGTCATACACAGTTGAAAAATAACATTGATGGGGGTCTATTGAAAGAGATTCTGGAGTTGGCAGAAAACAACATTCCGTATTTTAAGAAATTAGCTTCACCCCTGATTAAAGAGAAAGTTGCTCCCACCATCAAAGAGAAATTCGTTCCGTGGTTAAAAAAGATAATTGACGAAGAGTTGGATACTATCATAGAAAAAGATCCATCTGGTACTGGACTAAGACAAATGATAAATGGTCAGCTTAGTAAAATTTTAAATGATGTAAGAATTAAAAAAAATTAAACCCGTTGACGATGAGTGATCTGGAAGTGTGGGCTAGTAAATTGAAATTGAAGAACTTCCGTGGTGTTTTCAGACGAGAGCTTTTACCTCATGTACCTCGAAAAATAGAGTGCGGAATAATAAATCTAGGGAATTTGGACACGGCCGGCACACATTGGACATGTTATTATAAAAACGGCAAAAATGTGATTTATTTTGATTCTTATGGAAATGCCCCACCACCTTTGGAATTGGAAAAATATATAAGAATGAACGACGGTATTTGTTATAATTCAGATCAATTTCAAAACTATGGCGATCCGCCTATCTGCGGTCATCTGTGTTTAGAAGTTTTAAGACAGTTTTCGAATGGAAAAACGTATGATGAAATCAAAGAGGTTTTAAATAAAAATAAATACACTTTTCTAGAATGGTTAAAATAAATTATATTTTACATTTCTGGTGTTAATAAATTGTTTATTTAATTTTATTTTTTTAAATTAATTTATTACTGTGTGAAAGTCTGTTTCCTAATATAGAGATGTCGACTAACCAGTCTGAAGCATGGGACCTCCTCTCTGTGGAGCCCAAAGAACCCAGAGGGGTTTTGACTGACAAATTCATAAAGAGGTTTGATCGGTATTTGAACTGGGATCTGCTGTCTTCCCATTATGATTTTTCAATCGAGATGTTGCGGATTTACCCGCACAGAGTGAATTGGGCCAAGCTATTGAGACGCATTAAATTTTCGGAAGAATTCCTAAGAGAGATGGTTCCCCATTTCGATGAATGCTGGGGTATCCTGTGTAAATATCAAACGCTGTCTGAAAAGTTTATTCATGATTTCGCAGGTAAAATCGATTGGGATTATGTGTTGTTGTATCAAAATGTAACTAGCAGATTTTTAGATGAACACAAAACGTATTTTGATGAAAAGGAATTATTCTAATTGATAAACTTATCCTATCAGAGAGATTAAAATGAAAAAATAAATACATCTGCCTCTGTTGGTTTGAATAAATTATTTTTAATATTTGTTATATGAATAAAAATTTATTATGATGTAAAAGTTTTTTTTATAGTATAGAAATGGTGAATTTCAGATTATCAGGAAAGTCCTCCGAGTTGACTTTGACCTTGGAACACCCGATTCACTTGGACAGTGATGCACAGTATAAACTCGCTCTCACGGGATTTTTTTGTGAATACAATTTTTATAATTTATTCGAGAGTTGTAGTATAACATTTGAAGGTGGGGGAAAATTAGGTTTTAGCAAGGGGTATTGGACATTAGACTTAATTCAAAAACATATTCAGAAAAGTGTAGATTCAATTTTAGAGCGTAATGCATTGGATAAAGATGATAAGAAAAATAAAGTGCAAGTCGGATTGAAAACATCAACTAAAGGGCACAGAGTGTTTATCAAATCTCCTGTTAAATTTCACATGGATAACATTTTTCGACATTTGTTAGGGTTTGAGGATAGTAAAATTCAAGAATATTTTGACTATTATTCAGCGAAGAACCGAAGCAACACAAGACCGTTTGACCTAATTGAAATTCATTGTGATATCGTGGAAAACTGTTTTGTCAATCACGACAAAGCTTGGTTTAAACATGGAGAGACTTCGCTGTTACACCGTTTCTTTCCAATCGGTGATTTCGGTAGTAAAATTGCAACCGTCCCAACTCCACCACATTATGTATCATTGAAACATGGATTGAAGAAAATTCAACAGATCAATGTCAATATCACAGATCAAAACAATAATTTATTAGAAATGTTTGATTCAAATATACATATTTATTTAGAATTGATTCGTGTGTAACATTTTAAGTTAATTGAGAACTGAGAATTTATTATTTTTTTACCACATTTAGAAGTAATATTCTTAATGTAGGTAAAAATGAATGGTTCTAATTTTGATAATTTATTGAATGAAATCAATGGAAAATCTTAAAAGAGGCTGAATGACCTGGAAGTTGGTAAAAAATATCTAGTAAATGACATAAATACAATTTCATCATCATACGGTATGAGAATTTTAGTCACATGTGATGATGTGAAATTCTATCTTCCAGAAAGCTGGAATAACAGATTGACGATGAACAATATTATGCAACTACTAAATCATAAAGGAAGCCTCTATGTGTTATACAATGGTAAGGTAGCACTTCCAGACAATAAATTTAAGCATGATATCGAATTTAAAGTCGAACAATAAAGATTTAATTTAAATCCTAATTAAAATATATTTTTGAAAAAATCTACATTTATTTTATTTGATGTGGAAATCATGATTCATATATTAGGAATCAATTATGACTGAAAACTATGAATATTATCTCTTGACCGATAACGCATTTGAACCTTTCGACGGGTCACAAGAAGCTGCTGGTCTCGATTTGAAAAGTGCTTATGATTATATCATTCCAAAGCGGGGACAACAATTAATAAAAACTGATTTAACTTTTAAATTTCCCAATGGTTGTTACGGACGAATCGCTCCAAGATCCGGCCTTGCCCTCAAGCATTGTATCGATGTTGGTGCAGGTGTGGTGGATAGAGATTATACCGGCAATGTTTGTGTTCTGTTGATAAATAATTCCGATAGCGATTTCTTTGTACGCCGAGGAGATAGGGTGGCGCAAATAATTTGTGAAATGTATAAAAAACCCCCTTGTGTAAGAGGATATCAAATAAAACAGACTGAACGAGATAATAAAGGATTTGGAAGCACAGGGTTGAACTAATTAATTTTATTTGTGTTCGTAATATAAATATTGAGATATAGACAATTTTTTATTTTTTGAGAAAATTGCGAGCCGCTTCTCATAAAGGAATAAATGCATGTGATAAGAATTGTTTTGTATGTCGGAGGGGGGGGCCACGATTTACAGCCCCCCCTCAGATATACAAAACAATACGTTTTTCACGGGGTCGCAGCTTAGAAAGCCATAAATGCATTTGATAATAATTGTACCTATCCATCATCCGGGGGGCCGCGATTTACAGCCCCCCCTCAGATATGCAAAACAATACGTTTTTCACGGGGACGCAACTTATAAAGGCATAAATGCAGATGTACAAAACAATACGTTTTTCACGGGGCCACAGCTTAGAAAGCCATAAATGCATTTGATAATAATTGTACCTATCCATCATCCGGGGGGCCGCGATTTACAGCCCCCCCTCAGATATGCAAAACAATACGATTTTCACGGGGCCGCAACTCATAAAGGTATAAATGTATTTGATAATAATTGCACCTATTTAAATCATTTTATTAACCCTAGCATATTTATTTATATATAAATATTTATAGGAAAAAATATTTATATAAATATTTGAATCGTTTATTTGAGAAACCACGCATGTCCAGGATATGTGTGGTTTCTCCAACAAACAGAAATCAGCTATGGCAATGCGATGTGGAGTGGCCGCTGCTCATAAAGGCATAAATGTATTTGATAATAATTGCACCTATTTAAATCATTTTATTAACCCTAGCATATTTATATATAAATATTTATAGGAAAAAATATTTATATAAATATTTATAAATTTATATACAATAAAAATATTTATATAAATATTTATAAATTTATATAGAATAAAAATATTTATATAAAATGTATATATATATATATAGAAAACGTATGTATACGTTAGTTGTGGATTTGGCGTTCTCAAAAAGATTCTCCGGCCGAGGCGTGGTTTGAACCTGGGCCGGTCGGGTGGTGCGCTGTTACGTTAGCGCCTAGACCAGCGGACTTGTTGGTGGCTGGCGGCGCGGTGTTTATCAAGTCTGATGTGATCGAGCGGATGTGCATTCGATTGAGGTTATCAATGCAACTGCGATTTATCGCTTCGGGTGGGATTGCAGTTTAAGGGGAGTCGGCAGCTTTTCATTTAAAAGTTATGGTTACCTTAAGAGGGCATCTCATAGTTCCCCGGATTATATTTCAAATGCTCCTTGAAATCACTGTCTGAAATCCCAAAAAATGCCCTGAAATGGGCTGATATTTGGCCAAAACCGGCCAGAATCCGGTCAAAAACCGGTCAATTTGAAGCTGAAAGCGGTCAAAAAAACTATGAGGGTGGCTCAGAACCGCTGTTTAACCTACTACTCGCATAGATCCGCAATATATCGATGGAGAAATCATAATGAGAGGATAAAAGATCCCAGTTCATGAACCGATCAAACTTCATGATAAAGTTGTCAGTCATGACCCCGGCGGGTTCTTTGGGCTCTACCGAGAGAAGATTCCATACAAATGTTGCCATGACGGAGGCTGAACACAGACTGAATCAGCGAGTTAAGCTCTTGTACCTTTTATGCGCAGCGTAGAGTGCGCATCTGTCAAAGCCCCCAGCGTGTTGGGGTAGGAGACAATATGAATATTCGACAGGTTCCTCGGTTCCGTCATATTCCAAGATGTTTGGATGAAAACGTCTTAAAAACTTTATTTTTTCCAAACCTTTAGTGTAGATAATGTCAAATGGCTTGCATAAAGTATGTATCAAATTTTCATCATATTTAATTTTGCCATCACACCATCGGATGTGGTGGCGGTGACGTGTGAGCCATCGTGCAGTACGCTGCATCTTTTCATTTAAATTTTGAATACTGTAAGGGGGGCGAAATACTAAATGGCTGCATATTGAATCACCGACGATGGCAAACTCTTTTATAATAAACTTGTTATCATTATCTTTAAAAGCTTGGAATTCAACTACCGCTATTGTAGAATGGCCAACGTCTGTATATTTGCAACTCATTGAAAAGGTATGTTGATAAGTGTTGCGGAAGATTATTGTCAACGTCTACAGTGTCTTTGTCTATTTTTAACACTTCCTCTATAAATTCTTTTATAGCAGGTTCGTGAAGGGACACGTCAGCCAGACGGATGTAGATCAAAGGAAGGCTATTTATAAACTGAATCCACTCCGAGCTGTTGAGCGCTAAAGTATGCTCCCCATCGTGCAGGAACACGTGCTGTTTGCCAAATACAGTATTGACTTTGATACCCTCTCCGCTACCCAAAATATAATTGAACTTTTTCCCCTCTTCTACGGCTACGGTGACATTGTTATAATTGGAAATGCCAAATTGATTGAAAACATCGTGGGGCCAGTAAACGCACCCCCTTTTCCCCTTAAATAAAACTCCCAAACTGTTATTTCTATTTTTAACGATTCCCGTTATGACACATTTAGTTAGTTCGTGATCGAGAAAGTGGGTTGTTTTTAAAAATACCCCGGTTGATATGTTAATGGGTTCTTTGGGCTTAGGAATTACCTGGATGAGATCCTCACTCGACGACTCCATCTCTACAACTGACCATTTTACAGTAGCTCCTCATCTGAAAATTCTTCTTCTTCCTCATCTTCGGAATAATCGTATTCGGTACGCCACTTTACTACTATTTCATCAGCCCCGGCGGGAATATTAAACAAACCTTCTTCATTTTCCCCATTATAGCAGTTGACGTAATCTCTTTTAATGAAAACCCCACCGCTATAATATTCAACCTTGACCCAACCGTGGAAACCCATGTTGACGCTACGGTGACAGGCGATCGACTGACACGTTTCATATAGTCATTTTATTCACGGTGCCGGTGAGTAGTGAGTATGTCATGTGACAGTCGTGTAAGAAAAGACAGTATGCTGTAGTATCTGCCTCCACGTTGTCCTTGGTTTCAAAATCAATTCGAACATCTACAGGTCCAGACTTGATTGTATCGTTTTGTTTGGAACAATCGATTACGTACAGAGGGGTCTCAGTTTTAAATTTGTCCAACTCGACCGTCGGGGTTGAGTTTCTATTGTAATAACTATTTTGAAATCGATAAAACATCTCATAAAATATGGACGTGTCACCGTGGATGTTATCGTAGGGGAAATATTGTGAGTTTAAAAATAGTTTCACGTTTTGTAGACCGCAAGAGTCAAACGACGACATGTTCTTTTTTAAATCATTTTTCCTCCCCGTTTGAAAAGCCAATATGGCGTAACGAGGCTTCTCGAGCTGGGACGATGATTTTACAGTCCACGAATGTATTTTGGATGTATTTAAAGTGGGATATTCGTGTATCTCCCAAGAGCGAAACGGTAGATGTATTTTTGTATCTTTTTCAATCATTTTAAAAAGTTTGAGTTTGTACGCATCAGACACGGTGATATGCGGAACTCTCCAATATATATTTTTAATATTAAGAGATATTTGAGAAGCGTTCGCACTATATACTGCGTTATTATCACTCGATGAGCGGAGTAAAACGAGTTCCTGTCTTGTATTTACAATAATACGGCGGTAGTCTTCTGCAAACCCGAGCAGGAGACGCAAGGGAATGGAGAATGAAAAATCCCCATCAACTACTTGTGTTTTGCCGGGACCTAACCAACAAGCGTTTTTCAAGCCGTGCAGCTCGCTCGGCTGAACCGATAAAAGACTTTTAATAGTTGTCGTTATACCGACATTTTTGGTTCGATCCACCTCAACACCCCCAATCTCATAGCGGATATCGTCAAATAGAAACGCTATAGCGTTATTTACAAAACTTACACTGGCCGCAGTATTATCGGCTTTTTTCCCACTAAGTGATCCTAAAATGTACAGAGTACTATCAAACGGTGCCGTTATAATATCCTGCTGACTTATGGGTATGCGAATCTCATCGTTATTTTTATACGTGGAAGACGCATATGGTTTATGGATATGGAATTCCATCCCGGTGACTACATCGCTGTATTCAGCGCTATTTTCTATGTCCAACATTTTGAACCTTGAATCCCAGAGAGCGTAAAAATTTAACGTTTGCCGATGTTAACCTTACGGTGTTCGCACTCCTACTGACCTTAACCGTGTTTGTAACCTCCCTAAATACAAGCCCCATCCTTCCGTCTTATATGTAGTCTGACAGAGAGTGCCTCGTTTCTTAAATTTATTCTCTCACCGTTCTGGTCCTTTAGACAGATTGTAACGTTGTTTATCCTCTTGACGTTCACGGGCAAATAAACGATTGTGTTGGGTATCTCCACTATTTTATACCCCGGACCTACGTTCGGGTAGAACTCGTGGATCACGTGGCCCTCTTCACCGTTGTTGTACGATCCTCGAACGATATTACACTCTACGCGTATCACATCGACTTTCATAATATTGACTGGCCTATCAGATACGTGCTTTACTCCTGGAGATAGCTTTCTACTATCGAATCCCAGCAGCGAAGCGATAGTTTCCTCCTTTGTAAAATCGATTTCTTTTTTACATTCGATTTCAGCCTTTAACGTATTATTATTCGCTTTTAAACTTAATCCCGAGTCGTCTCCGGTTTTCTCCTTTAATAATGTTTCCAAGTCTTCAATTTCGTACGCCCCCTCGTCTATCGTGACACATTCATCTGTCCCATAGTAAAATTTGTCATTTAAACCCTTTTCGATATTTGGAATTGAATGGTAGGACATCAAGTCAATTAGACCAATCTCCCACTCCCCCTGGCTCACGTCCACTGTAGGAAAATAATCTTTCGAGAGGAAAGAACCTCTACCGTTTAAGCAAAACATTGTCGCAAAGAAACTTTAAGCACAAGTGTCCGCACACGACTGAGTTGAAATTCTGTTCTCGCTTGTAGTTATAGTAAATTTCAAAATCACCAAAATATCGTAACAGCTCCACTGGAGGCCTGAGGTTACCGAAACTATCATAATAAAATACTTTACGACCGAGTTTTCTGTAGCATACCCAGTGCGTACCACCCCCACTACTAGAGTCCAAATTTACAATAGCGGATTCGTACCGCCTGACAGACTGTGGCAGAGCGTCTCTCATATAGATTCCCCTAAAATTTGGTATTTTTAGCTCTTTGGCGTAGTACAATAAATCGTAGTTTGTTAAAGGCTTTATCGGGATCGACGTTTTTTTTAGTCACCTTTGGCTTTTTCTTACCACCTCCTCGCTTCGGGTAAGGTCTTAGGTATAACCCTTTGCCCTGCGTTCTGCGTTTGGCTTTAGGCTTCGCCTTTTTACCCCCACCAAATTTCGTTTTAGCTTTCATGGCTGTTGTTACAGCCCAAGCAGCTGCTTTTTCCCCAACAGAAGCGTCGGCCGCTTTAAATCTCCGCCAAGCGCGCTCAACCAACTCTTTGTCCGCCTGTCTTCTACGCGCGTTATCGCTATATTTTGAATAAGCAATATCATGAATTTTGCACGCTTCGTCGAGACCGTTCACGCCCTTATCACCTCGAGCTAACCTTTTCTGTAGCCTGGTCCCAGGACCACAGTAATTATACCCCGGGAGATGTGCTTCGAAAGGTAACAAGTCAATAGCTTTGTTAACTACAGAGGAGATAATACTACCACCTCGTACGACAACTTGACCACGTCTGACCGATCTTGCTTTGCGCCCTGCCATTTTAATACTGATGACGTGCCGTCGTCGTGTCTAGTTAAATACCTACAGAGAGCGTGGTGCACAGGGCGTGCACTTAATCCCAACTTTTCCTAGTTTCGCAATATTTTTTTTAAAAATACACGTACAAAACTCGTTGTGAGGACAGTCATCGCAATATGTATCTATAACAGCGTGAGGGGCAAATTTAACACATTTCAAAGGACAACATGTATAGAAATGCTCCAGTTTATACAATTTTAGTATTCTCTCCTTAGGCTGCATGCAGTCTTCTATATAAGTCTTACACCTACAACGACAATAACCAAAGTTATTACATACTCTGTGAGCAATCCCGTCTACCCGGCTTTTCGGTAGTATAAAACACTTTTTATCGCAACAGTACTGCTCCATCGTCGATGTTCACCGCAAGACTTCACACTAACAACTGACGATTTAGGAGCCTCCACCCAGCCTCCTAGCCCTCTCCTCCACAGTTTCGAGAATCCCTGGTTGGTTCACCAGCTCTGACGCATCAATAGTTATTTCGTCATTGAACAAATCATCCCACGAGGTCAACTCTTGCACAACTTCAGTTTTCCAATCTTTTTCGTTGTGTAAACCCGCCCTGGCTCCATCTTTCGCTTTCAATTGCTTGTATATCGAGTACGCCAGTTCGGCGAGGGCTTCTTTAAGGTACTCTTTATTTACAGCGTCAGTCAGTCCTTGAGGCTTTTTTAGCTTTCTAATCCGATTATTCCCAGCATTCCAATGGGGTTCTTCTGTCCTCGGCACTTTACCTTTACCGGGATCAACCAGTACAATGGCATTTTCTTGCAAGTATTTTAATGTTACCGCATCGTGTATGTGTGTTGGATCTGCAACCTGAGAAATCTTTTTATTTTTAAAGTTCCAAGTCTGCGTACCCGGAATGGGAGTACGATGGTCTAAATAGTGTTTGTTTACCGCGTCGCCCGCCTTTGAGGGTGGAGCCACATTTTGTATTATAGTATTATGCACATCGTAAGCCCCGTTTATATTTCTAAATATGGTATTACCTTTAAAAAACGAAAGACTCACTGCATCGTTATTTTCTACGGGTGGTGCTACGTTTCTTATTATGGAATTGTTGGCGTTATAGACCCCTTCATTCGTTTTACTGATGGCATTTGTTCGAACATATGCCCGATTTACAGCGTCTCCGTCATTAACTGGTTGAACTATATCCTGTAGACGATACTGATGAAATGAATACGAGTCGTCTAGTTTAATAGGAATTTGTGATTCCATATAATGTTTATTTACAGCATCGTCTTTTTCAATAGGGCTCCCTATATTACATATCCGTGTACTTTGCGCGTCAAATACATTATTTTGCAAACTGATACAGTTACGAAACGCCTGCACATGAGTTATATAGTTGACGGCATCTCGATTTTCTACGGCGTCTCCTACATTTACTAAACGTTTGTCTTGTATGTCATAATCACCTTTGGTGGTAAGGTTGAACCCCTCGCCCTTGGGCCCCCTCCCCCCACCCTTATCCTTTTTATCCGAGTAACGTCCGAACTTGTCTACGCTCATCGTAAAAGTGACTTGAATCTATTATTGCCTCCCCCTTTTATGTACCCAGCCTCCCTAAGCTCCTCTACAATGTTAAGTATCTCGTTACTATGGGAAGTGTTACCCGTCTTTGTCGATATTGCCAAGAGTTTGAGCCTACCGACCAGTTCATTCGGGTTATCCCAGTATATAAAGTCACGTGATTTATTCGATTTCCAGCTAAGGCCACTGCCTAATTTGGAAAGTGGGAACAGATGTTTGATGATATGTCTATATTTTAAACTATTATCCCTCCTTATCGGGTTGTAAAAGCTATAGCCTTTTTTGTGAGCATTTGTCACAATAAGTATATCTTTATACACTTGTAGATCGTCCTTTGAGTATATTTCATCGTCGGGGAGTCTTTTGAAGAGCAGCTCGTAAAGACCTTCAGTTGGACGAAATCTTGTATTATTGATGAGTATATCTCCATCGGCGTTGAAATCTAAATCCTTATCACCAATCATCAATTTGTTTCCCTCTTCGTTGTATCTCGGTCCGAAATCGTGATCAATAACCTTTGTCTTTCCACCATCCTCCATGAGTAGTTTCATATACTTTTGCGTCAACGGGTTTTTAAATTTAGTTTCAAGGTAGCGTGATGCAGTCTCCAATCCAGACGGGGAGGATACAATATCTATCAGTTGACTGGTTTCATTCTTCGGCGTTGATACACTCGGAGGTGTAAACTCATTACCAACTTCGTCAATAGTCATATCATCACTCGATACGTCATCGGTTTCATAGTCCATTACATCCTTCTCCTCCTTCTTGATGGGCTCTGGTTTAATCAAACTGTGAGAAGTCTTGCGTAGTTCTTGAATGATGGGTTTGTATTGCTTTTCCAGCACCTTCTCTGTTTCCATCATACCATCCTTAAACATTCTATATTTACGCTTTATAGCCTCCTTGAGAGCGGCTACTTTAAGCGTTAGCTGTTTATCAGTCGGCTTCATGATGAATACTGAACTACAATCTCAAGGTACCCTTATTTTAAGGCAGTTCCACCTGTCTGAAGAACATTGCCCGCGTCTTGTGACTCCTTATATATCTAACAATGTCTAGCAGCGAAATCCCAGCATTAAAATCCAAGTGTTTGTAGTAACACTTCAAACACTGTACAAACACTTCAAACACTTTGTAGGCACTGTTTTTTCTCTATCGTCGAACCGTGGTATTATGTACCGACCAGTCAGACTTTTAAAAACAAAGGTACGTTTTAGCTTGTCTCGCCACTGAGGAATTTCCGCCACAATATACTTATCGTTCTCCACAGTCTTCTCCATGAATCTTGCAAGTTTTGCCAAAGGCCTAGCTTCGCGATTATTTTCTAGCAAAAATGAATTCAATGGCCAAAACTTACTGGGATTTGAACCAGTGAACGCTATCCATTGGTTAAATAATTCTCTATTAGTCACCGTATATACACCGTTGGCTAGAGATATTCCAAACTTTTCACAATGCACAGGTAGTGTGGGCAGCGCTTCTCGTAAGAACTCTGTGGTATAAAGCCCCTGGCAAAGGTTGTTGACTCCGCTAAACGGTTTATTTCTATGGCCTCTGGGGACTCCGTCGGGAACTTTATCATAGCCTACATTATAACTTATATCTATATAACATTTCATTGACAGTGCCGTTTGATAAATCTTGAGAGGTGACCTGATCGGGACAGTTCTCTCTGTAAGCAGTATACATCTGCTAGCGTAGGGTATTTTACACCCATATTCCAACATTCTATTACATATTTGTGTAAAGTTTATGCTACCGTGAAGGTTATGTAATGACAACGGTTGACCAAAAATATCTGGAAATGGTCTAAACCTAGATATTAAATTTTGAGGATTTCTCACGGTGCAGTTGTTCATATCTTCATGGTACATCACAAGTTCCAACGGTACATTTTTCTCCTGGCAACGATGTAGGAAATTTAACCAGGTCTCCCTATTATAGGTACGTTCACTAGCGGATATCATGAGTAAAATTACTGGTGGTATCACTGCTGAACGCTTAGACGTCTTATGCCTCCAACAGCGTTTGTTAAACGTATATCCGTGTGGGGGTTTCCTGGAACAGTAATTACCGCAAAATTTCTTTTTATCTTTATAATAATATGTACAGAGATTCGAGTTGACCTTATGTAGCCTAGTGTCGAAGCCTCGCAGGTCGTTATACGTGTAGATGCGCACCATTACAACTCTGTAATGAAACTGTCAATATTTATCCTGTACCTTCCCTTATTAAGATCGCGAGTCTTATCAATCAATAAGAACGCATGGTTGTCCCTCCAAGCCAGAGCACAGAGGGTTTTAAACTTTTCAAAAGACATGTCAGTCGTTACGTGATCATTGTATATGTGTCTGAGGTTCATCTCGTCCTGTCTGAAAATTATTATCATATTACAATTATCTCGAACCAGCTGTTTGGGGATACTACTGTAGGTTTGTCCTAAATAAAAAACATCGATATTCTTATGTCTTCCCATGGTGAAATAACATCGTATATTGTTATGTTTCTCGCAAGAAATGTCGTCAAATATCATTATAGAGTTAATTTCGGCCCCATCCGGGTGAATCACCTTACCATTATCATCGAAAGCAAAATAACCGATTTCTTTTGGTAAAGTCTCCTGTAAAAACTGATACTTTGGTTGATACAGAGATTTGGAAAAAACGTATATATTTTCGAATCGCAATCCGTTGGGATCGAATAAAAGATTAAAAAGCACATTGGTTTTACCACAATTTGACGGCCCAGATATTATGCAACGAATGGAATCTGGTAGTAAAGGCCCATGTTTATTTTGGGAAGCCACACCGGAACCCGTAAACTCGTCAAAATTCCTTATAGCAAGGCGTGGGCTCTGTGTTGTCACGTGCATCGTTGAATGTAAACTGAGTGAAATACACACGTGCAAGCGCTTAAATAGATTAAAGCAAAATATCGCTTTTATCTAGCCAACTATCTTGTTTCTTATCAAACCCCAGCCATCTGACCTTAACCTTATCTCCCCTGCGTTGGAGCACCTTTTCCACCAGATATACGTCTCCGGTGTTTGATTTACTCAACTCTTGTTCATAAAAGCCTCCATCCAACACGTCACCGGAAGAATCTTGCAAAACATACGTGACCGGTTTTGTAGGCTTAATAGCGTATATTTTAAACACTTCATTAGTCCAATTGGGAAGATATCCTTTAGTAAAAACTTTTTTATATTTACGTATTCGCACACTATCGCCTAGATTAAATTTCGTTTTATTTTTGACTACCTTACTCTTGCCAATTCTTGCCAAGATATCATTGACATGCTTTCGCCTAACGTCTTTCGGTTTCATACCTATCGTGCGATGTACCGTATTATTGTAATTTTTAACTATAGTCGGGAGTATACTTATCCATTCATACGTTCCCTTTGCGGTAAACTCTTTCCACATGCGCTGCTTTAGCGTTCTATTAAATCTTTCAACAATACACGCTTTCAAGTCTGAAAACGTCGCGTAGTGATTTATTTTAAATTTTTTCATCAGTGCGCTTATATATCTGTTAAACCATTCCGTCCCTTGATCGGTTTGAAAATGTTTCATCTTGTGTTTAGCGAGTATCGGTTCGAGAGCCTTGGCCACCTCGAGCCCTGATTTATTCTTTAATGGAATGGCAAAAGCGAATTTAGTCAAACAGTTGATCATGGTCATTATATAACGATATCCTTTGTTTAATTTTTCATAAGGCTGCATCTCGACAAGATCTGCCTGATACAAATCATTTAGACCTTTAAGAGTTACTCTACGTCTCGGATAATTTTTTCGAGCTGGTCTATGGAGCTCATCAGCTATAGCACGTCTGACGTCCATGTTTACAATGGTGGAAATTAAATGTTACAATTTAATTTATCCCTTTCGGGATGCTGCGGCCCCTACCATCGCCGCAGCAGCGTGATGGCCTTCCAAAAAAATTTAGTTGCCACCCCCGTGTTCCAGTATTCCGTAGAGACTATCGGTAAATTAGATTACCGATACTCTTCAAACGGAATACACGTACAGCCCCAGCCTCGCTGCACGCCGTGGTAGGCGAACTGAAGGTTCCCCACCTCCACCGTTATACAATCGATTTGCACTTGTAGTACATAATTATTTAAAATATTGGAGTATTGAACACGTACGCTATGTTCATACCTGTGGCGGCCGACGGAAACTCAATGTTCTATGGTTTTTAGGCCAACCGTCTCATCTACCAGGACTTACCTGAGAGTGCCTTGGTAGGTGGCCTCACCACGGGAGAAGACGAGGCAACTCCCAGTAGTCCGTGGTAGTCAAGGGAAATCATTTTCTACGGTAATTAAACCAACCCTTCCATCAGCGCTTGGAATTACTGTGTTTTATGCCAACCTTCACGCCGGTGACTATCCACAGACCCGAAGCGTTCAAGACTAGGCTTTACTAGCTTCCCTAACACACACACACACACACACACACACACACACACGTACGCGCTCAATACCCTATTTTTAAAAAATGTACCACAAGTGCAGGATTGATTGAATTGAAATATATAGAAATTGGAAAAATTATAGCCCCTCTGACCAATCCTTTCTGTTTTTACAATGCTTTAATATACATATACAAAATCCGTTGAGATAGCATTTTGGGCAATGATTGGCAAATTCATAAGCCGTTAATTTTATACACATATCAGGACGGCATGTAAAGAGACGACTCGTTTTATAGATTTTAATTTTAAGCAGTTTAGGTGGATATGAGACTTTATATGATTTACATCTACACTTGCAATAGCCAAAGCTC
This sequence comes from Neoaliturus tenellus, assembly GCA_030545055.2. Classification (NCBI taxonomy): domain Eukaryota; kingdom Metazoa; phylum Arthropoda; class Insecta; order Hemiptera; family Cicadellidae; genus Neoaliturus; species Neoaliturus tenellus. The sequence goes on along the minus strand of CM061532.1, from coordinate 28,456,678 downwards.
TCGCATTTACTACAAGCCAATCCGTCAACCTGTTCCGGCGGCCTCTCAAAACATTTCAATTTACAACAATAAATATCGTCTTTACGTTTAGAAAAACAATCCCTGTTTACAGTTGCACTGCTCGGCAGCTACTGAACATATTTTACAAATACTTATCATAATATTATTGGAAATATAGGTACACGGGATAGGATTAGGCAAGTTTTTGGTGTTTGTAGCCGTAGGGTAGGGTGTCATACTCACCATGACGTTTCCGCTTGGGCCCTGTAATTTTAAACAATTTAGTTTCATTAACAGTTACAATATCTTTGTCCTTTGTTCTCCGGATTCGGAATTCATTAATTTCTAATGCTTCCATTTCAGGGGACAAGATCATTTCTTTAAGTTTTTCAAAATTTACAATGGAAGAGGTTTTCATATTTAGTGTGAGTCCCTTTACTTTGCACACTGGGATCAATGCTTGCCTGTCCGTTGACCAAACGAGGTATGCATATGTTTTCGGCCCTCCAGAGACAAATTCGACGATAAATGAGCCGGGTCCGTAGTCGGTCAGCTCATCCGTCATTTCACCGAGGTAGTCCCCAGTTGGAACTCTGTACAGTCCACCCCTCAAATAATAGATCGTCGAGTCCGTGTCAAAATATAATACTTGACCCCCTAGAGCCTCCAGGTGCTCATATAGCTTGAGGCGAGCCTGAGCCGTTGTATAGGCAGCTATCACCACGTTGACGTTTCTCATAGGCTCACCCACTTCTTCTATGTACTCCCAGCCGACCAGAATCACATCTTCATTTATAACCTGGATCCTATTGACCATAATGTCGGGGCTCGTTAACATTCTGAACAATTCTTTCGATTCCCTCACAATTGACGCTTTAGTCTGATTTTCTCTCTGCCCGAACTTGCTCCAAAATGAGTTTAACATCAATTTCGCCAATGATCTCAATCCTCCATTTTTAACAATTTTTTCCTTCTCTAATCTGACCCCTTCGTGTTCGTAATAATCTGCAATGTACTTATCCCTGTCCTCTTCAGTCTTGCACCACCCAGGATAGCCCGAAGCTTCCTGTTTCATCTTTAAAAATTTATTGATAAAGTCTGTAAATAATCCTCCTTTTTCATAGGTGGCCACCTGGTATTCCCACAATTCAAACATATCTAGAATTATGTATCCCTTCTGGACAGCCTTGCGAATCTCGTCCATCGTCCAGGTACCTACTAGGGCTCTTTCTCCGCTTTCGTGGTCACAATCTTCTTGGTTCTGGGTCTCGCCGCAGGTTCTGCAGAGTACAAACATTAATTTATTGTGCATTTTCGCTGGGAGTACGGGGTGATAGAGATCTCTAGGGGGCAGGACTTTGCATTTTAGCAAACCATCCACTTCTAAACCTCTCTCCCTACACTCTCTGTCTCCTACGTATATTGTGGGGTGTCCTAAGGGGTACTTGCCATATTTACATACGTACGGATAGAGAGAGCACACGTCGACGTATTGTATAGTTTCCCCATCCGCACATTTATGGTATGTCTTTGTATTGCCAGTCCTGCCGCCGAAAAACGCCTTCCTCGGATCTAGGGGCAGAGTGTCAAGGATCGGCAAGCTATCCAAATGTGTAAGTTTTTCTCTCTTTTTAAGGGCTCTGAACTCACATTCCCACATTTGGATCACGTTGTCACCGAGCTTTTCAATTTTTTTCAGAGTTCTTTCATATCTCAGCTGTAGCGTGTCTGAAGGGTCTTCTTTCAGGGGAGCCTCTCTGTTATAGGGGTAGCACTTTGGGCACCCATGCCAGTAGCACCCTTGAAACTCGTAAATGTTTTCACCATCGAATCCATCCACTTTATAGCCAGAAATCTTGACTTCCTTTCCTCGGCCAGCATGATCTATTCTTATGCCTCGTGTTTCCTCCTCATAGCTGAGCCATTGGATGGCGATGGCTGATTGCTTATCTGTCATTCTATAGCCGTTTTTCGGTATAATGCCGATAGTGTTTGATTTTAAAAAGTTTCTCCGGAAGGCCAGGTTGCATGCACTTGCGATGGTAATAGATTCAAGGAACGGGTCAACCCTACATTCTTGTAGAAATATGGCCCTAAACTTTAGGCAGGCTTGAGCCAAAATCTCGACATCAGACATGCAGTATTCGAGCAGCTCTTTCTGAAAGTCAAACACGTAGTTGTTGCTCACCTGTTCGCTGTACCATTTTTCAAAATCGCTGTGAGATTTCTCGAACATTGTCTCGGGACAGTAATACTGCTTATCTGGCATGGGGCCAACATAATTCTGATTCGCCAGAGTATTGAATAAATGTGGGAAGTAGCCCTTTTTCTTTTCCGGCGGGAGATCGAATGCCTTGGGGAGAGCTGACAGGGCCATGGGGAAATAACTAAGGGAATCTACGAACCTGACGTTATCAAATTTCATTAGAATAATTTTTGTGCCTCTCATGACAAGCTCGGGGGTGAATTTAGTCTCTTCCATCATGTGTTTTAGTAAAAATTGGAAGTCAAAGCCTTGTCCATTGTGGGCAATCACACAGACATTTTTAACATTTTTTCTCACCTGTAGGATGTACTCCATAAATTGTTTTACTGGGTCAGAGTTAAACACTCGTGTGCGGTTCTTACATTTTATACAAAAATCACTATCGATACACTCAGAACAGAACTGCTGTGAAACACAGAGGTTGACTTTGTGTACCTTAAACTCAGGGTCAGTGGACAAAGCCTCGTCTTGGCGTGTCTCAAGGTCAAAGAAAATAAATAGAAAATCTTTGCTCTTTGGCTTCCCATGATCACGCTTCATATAACATTTGTGGTTGGGGTCTGTATACTCATCACAAATCTTACAGTAAACCTCGCCACATTTATGAGGGGTGGACCGCTCTCTAATCATCACCAGCTTTCCACAATCAAGACATTTATGTACAGCTTTACACTTATCGGTCTGGTGAGCTATAAAACATCTCTGATTTTTAAACTTCATGTTACATTCTGGACACAGTATTCCGCCATGTTCTTCTGTACAAGGAGGGGAAATGGTCTGACATTGCGGGCAAATGTTTGAACAGCGGTGGTGATTTTTGTGTTCATAGGGAATGTGGCAAGCCTCACAAAAGTAGGCACAAGCAAACGCCGCAGTCAAAGAGTTGATCACATTGTAGTGACCATTGTGGAAAAGTAGGTTAATTTTAAATTTTGGATTTTCAACGCTACCTTCATAGTACACATCTCGCCCTTTGTGGTCATAATTGTAGACGGTAATTTTAAAATCTCTCAAGTAGGCTTGAAACTTTTCCAGCTCTGGGATTCCCCCGCCGTTCTCGGGCATCTCGACTCTAGCTCTGCGAAGTACCTCCCTGGCCCCATCTGTTTGTCTACGGCCACTATCCTTTCGTATTAAATTATACTCTGGGTCATTCGTAATCTTAGCTGCGGCCACTACTAAAGCACGAGGCAAACACAAATTATCTTTGTTATTTATCACCACAATTCCTGATCTAGCTCTACATTCCTCAGCAAACGTATTATACAGCCCCGGTCGTCTTTTACCTCCTTTGCCTACAGGAAGGAGGCAAAGGTACATTTATTCTGGTACATTCTACTTTAAACGTGTCGGTGGATTTGATGGATTCGGAGTTACTCTGTACGATGCCTCCAAAAATTTGCCACAAAATATCCTCGTTGACTTCCTCTGCAGGTCGAAAATTTACATAACCTGGCTCCTTACTTTTTAAGTTCAACGATTGAAGCGTGAACCCCAATTGGTCATCTGCATTTGCTTGCGCTTTCATCTCATTTACAATTTTGGCAAACCCCTGTCTTAACCAATCAATCTCGCTCGTTTCAGGAGGAGGATTTGAAAATTTAAAAATAGTCTTATTGCCGTAAATTCTAAATTTCTTAACATATGACTGCTCATCACTCAGTATTTCTACAGGCTCATAGGTTTCCTGTACACTCTCACACATTTCCTCTACAATCTGTTGGGACTCCATAGTACAAAGAAAATGATAAGACTCACCCAAATATACACACACACTATAGTAAAATGTAAAGAAAAATAATTACGCACTACGTTAAAAAACCGACGCTATCACAAACTAGTTTATAAAATATAAATATCACGGAGTACACTCAAAAGACGTCCTATCAAAGTAAAATAATAAGACTCACGGAAATATACACTATAGTAAAATATAAAGTAAAATACAAATAATTACGCACTACGTTAAAAAACCAACACTATCACGAACTAGTTTATAAAATATGAATATCACGGAGTACACTCAAAAGACGTCCTGTCACGACAAACTCCTGGCAGAGAATGAGAGAGACAGGTAGGAGTGTGGAGGGAGCGCCGAACGCCAGCGCACCTACGTTTCCATAGTCACGTACGCACCTGGCACAGAGAGGCCTGGTGGGGTATTTATAGGAGGCTGATGCAACAGCGTGGTCACCTACACGGTGACATCTATTTATAAATACAACTCGGCGGTCTGTAATGTTTTCCCATAATTCCCGCTAGTATGTGGCCAATAATATTAATCAACAAATTAACGGCTGTCAATTACGTCATCCATCATACGTAGCGTCCCCGCTACACGGCTACCTTTAGATAGTCACGTACGCCATGGTGGTCCAGGGCACGTGGGCCCAATCACGGGGGCGACGACAGGTGACGTGGCCCGCGGCCATATGCTCTGCCCTATCGGGAGCTGGGGGCGGTCCCCGCGGACGTTGCGCGCAGCCATAACTGTTGCGTCACCAGTTGACGCGGGTCGCTCTAGATCCAAAAATAGAACGCACGGGCGGTGGCACACGCGGCCATACTAGTGTGGGTGTCACCCGTTGGGCGCAGACATATTCGTGCGGCGCTGCGGCGGAGAAATATCAAACTGCGTGGGCCGTGCTGCACTCCAACGGTAGGAATATCAAACAAGGCCGTGACCGGAGTGTGTCGGCGCTCCAGCGGTAAAATAACAAACTGCTCGGGACGTGCTGCACTATATTTATCATTGAATTTTTTACATTAGAAGTAGTAAATATATAATCATTTTTAGGTAGTAATATCGGTTACAAGTAGTAGCAAAATAGCGGTCCCACGACAATTGTAAGAGTTCCACGGTTATATGTTGAGCTTTCATTTAGTAATATTCTTACATTATTTATCCCACGTGTTGGTTCCTGCCAAACGGCAGCCATGACGCAATCGGTCACGTGGGCGGACCACGCGGCCGGTAACGTTCGGTCACGTAGGCGGACCACGCGGCCGGTAACGTTCATACGGTCACGAACCTGTCAAGCGCGGCCATGACGTCACAGAAAAACAGCTGACGTGGCGCGAAAGGGTGCCGCCATCTTGGTGACGTCACAAAAAAACAGCTGACGTCGGCGCGAAAATTAGGTCAGCTATCAAAATTGGCACGGCCATCTTGATGACGTCACAAAAAAAAAAGACGCCGCCATGACGTCACAAAAAAAAGACGCCGCCATCTTGGTGACGTCACAGGAAAATTGGCGCGAAAATTAGGTACATGGGCGCCGCCATCTTGGATTTTATCCTCGATCCTCGCAACACCTACTTCAAGGACAAAATTTTTTGTGAGAAGTATCTAAAAAAGATTAAAAATTACGCTTTTAAGTTGCTTATGTAAAGTTTTGATGTTACAAGATCTGCTGAATTTTGTGAAAAAATTAGTATCAAATACCCAAATAATATAAGAATAAATATTTTATATGTTGGGACAGAAAACACTCTATCTTTTTAATATAAATATTTCCAAAGAGATACACGAAGTTAATTGAAAATGTGAAACGTTTCCACTTGCTGCTTTCTCTTAACGGTCGAATGGTTTTAAATTAAATTTTTATCCTTTGGAAACCCGGTAACATGCACGGTGTGCGCCTTTAATATTATTGGGATATTTATCTTACTAATGTTGGTGACATGTAAATTATTTCAAATCTCATTTATTCAATATTAATGGAAACGATAATATGTTATTTCTCAAAAAAAAAAAAAAAAAACTCGTAAGATATATTTCAAATTAAAACCTTTTTTAATATTTATGATTCATCTAAGGCCTATTAATTATATATTTTGAAAATATTCTCAATTTTAAGTGGTTAAATATATAATATTACTAATCTAAATAAGTGTATATTTATGTTAAAATGGTTGAGAAGCTAAGGGCAACAATACGATATTGCTGTTGGATATTTTCTAGCATAATACTTGTTATACATAATTTTATTTGATATACGTTTTAATCATGAAAACAATATATACCATAACTACTTAAACTAAAACCAAATTCATATTTGAATAACATATTGTTAATTTGTCTAAGTTTGTTTACTTTTACTTGGATGTGGGTGTTATATTACAATGAAACAGAAAATATTACCTCTTTGGTTTTCTAGATATTTGAACAATTTAATATCTTTTTACTTCTAAATATTCCCTATTTAAGTTGACAATTGTTGCCAATGGTTTAATTAGGGTATTATAAGCATGTGTATATTTTAAAATTAATTCCATAAATTGAAATAAAGTTATAATATTGAGTTTTACATTTTTGTGTATCATGAAAATTATAACTTTTTTCGAGGATTTTTTTTAAATTTGTGAGTGTCATAATTCAAATGACATATTGCGGATATACAATTTTGTTGCATTTTAATTAATAACTGTCATGAGTGCGACTTCCCAGTTGGCCAGACTGAGAAGCCACACTACATGACTGAGGGCGTAGCTCATTAAATAAAAGAGACATGTTAAGATTCAAACCAAATATAATTAACAGATATTAAAATCAACATAACAAACAGAAAATACAATAATTTCAATCAGTAAAATAACTAATGATAAACAAGAAATGAATTCAACTCATACATTTATTAAATTTAATGTTAGGGTTAAAGTAGACTGGAACTCCCAAAGAAAGAACTCAAACCTTTTAACTAGAAAAAAACTTTAAACAAATAATCAATTTTGGATCGGACCCCCCTTAATTTAGAAAACCCCAACTAAATTAGACTTACCCCGGGCCCCAGGCCTTGAGCCCCATGGCCCCTCCGACCTAACCCCCCCTAAGCCTTTACACTCACATCACTGCACTAGACACACTCCCCCGAATCTAAGTCTGCTGACCTATTTAAGCCAGAGCTACCAATAGGTCAGCATAAACAAGCTATTGTCTAATAACAGTTCCAATCTACTCATACAACAGCAAGCTCAAATACTTCCTCCATACATTACTGCCTTGACCTCGCCTGAAACTAACAATTTTAAAACCCAACAATCAATAATTAATAACTAAATAAAACAATATTAATCCAGTTCCCCCCTTACATAACCATATGTTACAATATTTGTGGTATATAACGTACATATTTTGAAATTTGATCGCTCCAACAGCCTTTGTAGAGCTGCGTGTTTGTGAAGTAGCGTGCCTGGAGTCTTCAACAATAGTTTCGAATGCGCTGAGTTGGCATTGTAGCATTGAATTGCTTCAATTGTCAAACTTATACATTTGTTATTGTGGGTTAAAAGTTACAACTTTTTCTTTCTAAACGATTTTTTAAATATTTATTTATTAACGCCCTATACAGTAGTTGTCAATTACTTTGACACCGTTGTAAAATAATGTACATGGTGAAAGTAAAAAGAATTATGGACGTGTAATCACACATCACTCAAAATAGCTTGATTTGAGTATTATGTAAATATAGCCTTGTCAAAAATATGTAAATAGTCACTATAAATCTACTATCATTATCTTACGATTTTAATTGAAAAACCACAAAGCCACAGCTTTTAGACCGTGTAAGGAATTTGTTGACTCTTATCCGTTGCACAATACCTACACAATCCGCAGGGAAACTTTGAGATAAAAAGTATAAAATTCAAGGAAATATTTTATACATCAAGCAAAAAGAAAAATACCCCCGTCGCAGCAGACCTGCGTACTCAGCGAATTTCCAAATTAGTAACATTAATTTTGACCAGCTAAACTTGTAAACAAAATTTCATCACGTGCTCATAAATAGGGAAATAAATGTCTATTCTCCTTATGATAAATACCGTATAGGGAAAGAGTATGCAGGTATGCTGCCATGGGGGACACTAAAAGTAGGTTTTTAGCATAGAAAAAATTTATTTCGACCATATAAAGCCAAATAGTAAGTTTTATCAATATCTGTCTATAAATAAAAGAGTTTGCCTATTCTCCATATGATTAACATGGGAAAAGAGTATGCAGGTTTGCTGCCATGATAAGTACAAAAACCAAGGTTTTTTACCTTAAATGGATGAATCTCAACCAAATGAAGCCAAATACCAAGTTTCATCAAAAAATATTGGTTAATAAGTGAAATATTAACACATCCTTATTCTCCATAAGATTAACATTGGAGCCCCAAAAGACAATGTACTGTCTTTAGACTTTGTAATATCTCGGTAACCAATGGAGATAGAGCAAAGCTTCAAAATACTAAATTGTGTGTTTTTTTGAGCTAAATCCAATGGTCAAAATAAAAATTTATAATTTTAAAATTTACATATGAAAAATGCAAAAAAACCCATTTTTGGGGTACAAAACCCCCCAAAACTACCCCTTCCGGTAGGTCTATATGTCTGGTTTTCGAATTCATCCGAATAAACGTAGGATTACACATCTCTACCAAATTTGGTGTCGATCGGACCATTTTTACGAGAGTTATCGTGTCTAGGGACACATATATACATATATATATATATATATATATATATATATATATATATATATATATATATTTTAATGACTATTATTTTTGGTCTCTGGGCACCTCAAAACGAAAAAGTAACATGGTCCCGGGCTTAGGTCTTACCATGAGACCTACGGTAATAGCTTATTCCCTATGGGAAATTCGCTAATATTATCAGTGTAAGGTCAAGTACTATTAAACCAAAGCTTTTAACATTTAAATAATGACCAAATGGATTAGGTGCGTTATTTTTTCTGGGTAAAAAACAAGAATAATTATCTTTTTTATTGTGTTTTCTTTGATTCAACCATGATAAATTTCACTGATACAGAGAAATTACAGGACACATCAAATGGAAAATGAAGGCCAAAATCCAATATAACTATTAGTAACATTGTTAAAGTGTCATCATATCCATTGTAGTGTAATGGTGGAGAACGGTACGATTAATGATTTAATTCTAAAATTAACATTTGATTAAATCACATCACATGCTCAACAAGTGACTATCTATCTTATTATACAGCAGTTTAATCAATTTGATTTTGAATAAAACCTTTTTCAAGTGATCGACTGATAAGCTCCCAGATTGAAAACTATGATTTTCTTTGAAAAATAAGTACACCGGTCCCGCTCAATTATCCCGGATCTTTAAGGGCAAAATATTGACAACTAATTGGTTACCCACTTATATGTGTGTTTTATCAAAGTCAAAAAGCTATTATATTTTTATTCATCTTTCAAACATTACTTCGTATAGTAATGGTTAATATTTTAAGCATCATTAGGCCTACCACAGTACAGGTAACATACATCATTGACAGACATTTACTGTCACCAAAGGACAGTGACGTTGGGTCTACAACCGAAACCCACCTATTGGGGTGGACACAATCAAGTAGAGTGTACCTGGGTGAGTCCTTAGCGGAAATGTAAATCGAGTCCTGTGAGGTTGAGATGAAGCCTCCCTGCTGTGGGTACAGCATTGACTTACTCTCACTTACATTGACGGTCTTAACCTTTAATATTCAAAATTTTAGTACAAAAAATTTTATTGCAACCACATAACATAGTCTTAAAAAATTTCTTTTATCTGAAAAGATCTAATTTAAGCTAAAGTATTATATAAAATCAAACAAGTTAGCAAATTGAATTGAAATCACGTATTCTAAAACATAAAAGGTACGAATCTAAGAAGCGACGAAAGTTTTTTCAATCCTATACCTTTCAAATAATTATCTTACATACTTCCATTTCATAGTTATAATTTTAATAATAAAATTTAAGTCTGACACTCATAAAAGTAACCTCAGTCAATTTTGTAAAGGTAGAAAATGTTGGTGAGGCAAGATAGTTGGTAATACTGAACTTTCTTTCAGGATAGCCACAGATTGAATGCTGGTCAATAACTTAATTTAAATAAAAAAGTACAGCGAGTTTAACAATGATATTTCTCGGGCAAATCAGGGATTTGTACTCATCAAATTGCAAACAACTTTTTTGGTATACATAAGAAATGCTTACATTCAATATTGTTTTAGACCCTTTGTGAGACTAATCAACGTTGCTTTTAAAAATATATAAATCTTCCAAAGTGAATTAAGGAAAAATGACTCTATAAAAAATCTAAGCTTGAAAATTTGCAACATTTATTGGTATCTCCTATCTGAATCCCTTCTGACACATGTTACTGTCAGTGATTCAAATTATCTCTTGTATTTACAATAAATGAGAGGTAGTGTGTGCCTAAACGAACTTAATATTGCCTCTTACATGAAAACAGTCCATGGGCTCTTCTAAGGGAGTCGTGTATGTCGATAATGTATGATGCATATTGTATAAAAACTTTTATATACGGTGCTGTATATTTAGAAATAGATCTTTAGGCAGTCAACATATTTACTAGGCAACATATCCAATATAATAAGCGGTGAATGAGATGTGTAAAACTTTATAATTTTTAATACTATATGGAAAACAATTTGAACAGTTCATAATAAAGTGTAATAAATAAATATAAGACTAACTGATATAAGCGAATTAATTTTAAATGTATTTTCTTATCCTTGCAAGAAAATTATCACATTTCCAAACCAGAATACAATACGAAAACCGTTCATTCCCTTTCAATCTATCCCCACTCTAGAGCGGTTATGTACATTGTACATTCCCGCTAGCTAAATAAAAAAAAAAATATTTAAATTCAGCTGTTGTGACAAACCATACCACAGCTGTTGGGTATTTATGTCGTTTAGTAATTGAATGTTTTTGTTTGAATTTTTCTGCTAGATAGTTGTTAGTGTGTTCTATCTAGTGTAGTGTTTATATATCTGTATTTCTCGAGTGGTAATGACGTACTTTGAGCTCTTAATACTCTAACAGCTATTTGTCTTATTAACTATAACATTATTGATCAGTTAATAAAGTGAAATGAAAACATGAAGTTATGGAATATTTTGCAAAGTTATTTTTCATATAAGGATCTATTTATGATATCATATACTAGGGATTTAAAACCTAATACATTTGACTAATTCAACACAATGAAAAAAAAATTAAGAGAAATAAACTAACTTAAGTAGTAGGCCTACTAATTTAAATAAAAAGATGTAAGCGTTCAACGTATATTAAATTATAATTATAAAATAAATACATTCAAAGGAGTAAATGATATCGAGAATATCTTCCGGAGGGACTTAAAATGCTTATACATTTTAATTATAGCTATCCTAGGACGGAATAACACGATAATGTTATTTTCAACCGTCATAAAATATGAGTTTCGATGCAGATAGCATAATAACTACATTATTTGAGAGTAAAACGTAAAAAAAATTGCTTACAATCATTGAGAAAAAATCTATAAATCATAATTTCATTTAAAATGGATATTTTATGTATGAGAAAGGCTATTAAATATTTTGCCAAATTATTTTAAGTTTAGGAAGATGTAATGTTTGTACTAAACAGGTTGTTTTAATGCTCTCGATGGACAATCCAGAGCTGCGTGATTGTAGAGTATCGTGTCTGAAGTTTTCAACAAAAGTGATAGTTTAGTTGGAAAAGTTGTTTCGACGTTGGTATTGTTCCTATGATCAAACTTACACTTAAAGGGGTGTGAGGTTACAATACAAAACTTTTCTTAAAACAAAAACTTTTTTTTTTTATTATTTTTGTTTTGTTTTTATTTTTAGTCATAATTTTAATTAGTTAATTATATTTAGTCTGGAAATGAGTTAAAATATTGTAAAAAATATTAAATGTTCCTGAATAATGGATATACAGATAGATAAATTTAGAATGAATAGAAAAACTATAATTAAAGTCAAAACTACGAAGATACCTTTATTTCTGTAATCCAAGGAGGATCTGTAGGCAAAAATATCAAATTGATTCTAATATACTAAGGCTTGGAATAATAAATAATAATAAATTGGACGTTATTGTCAATAAAGAGGGAAATTATCGGTAAAATAAGCATAACTGTACTATTTATTTATTTTTTATCATCATTATTTTTAGGGAGAGGCAGGAAATATGCAATTACGCACACAGGTGGCCAGCCTGTAGTGTGGGACTTCCCTAAAAAAGAATATACCCAACCTCCTCTACTCTTTAGGGATCTAATCTGAAATTTTTGGCACATTACATCAGGCTAGGTCTAAATTTGCCTAAGCCCATTGGGCTCACTTCTTGACCAGCCGTACGGTCAGATGGTCTGAGCCATCTAGCGGACCAGATCAGTCTTTTTCTAAGGAGGATGCCAAGGACGTACTGCGACAAACAATCTCAGAATTCCTCATCCTCTAAGATATTTTGGAAAACCAAATCCAACGAAAATGCACCCAAAGTTTGTGTGGCCTCCAGGACCCTTCTGACCCTTCCCGACGGTGGAAGCGAAAGAAGGTGTGCTCCGCATCGTCGGGGTTGCCCGGGCAATAAATGCAGTCTGGTGAACCGATCTTGCCCATCACGTAGAGGTACGACCGAAAATAGCCGTGACCTGATAGGAATTGGGTCAGGTAGTAGTTAACCCCCCCCCCCCATGACACTGTTCCACCCATGGTTGGACCTGCTTGATAAGTGGCGCAGTCTATCGTCCTCGGGTGTCATGCTAGTAGCTGTGTTGTCAGTGCTGGAAGGTTCGGGAGCGCTTTTCTGTTCTTTACGTGTCCTTGCCAATCTCGCATTGTCTCTGGTAAATCGCCTTCCTCTCTCCTTACAAAAGCTTGACAAAGATGACTCTGGCGACCACCAGGACGGCAGGCTCGGACACACCCGGAGGCCGCTTGACACTGAACCCAGGCGAGTCGCAACCTGTATAACTCTTTATCTAGAGCGTCTGCCCACACCTCTGCTCCATAAAGAAGCACAGACTATTTATTCATTTGTTCAAATAGTTTCTTAAATTCATAATTTCCTACACAATTTATTTTTATCAGAGTGTTACTGCATCAAGTGGGGTTATCTTCAAGAATTTCGAAACTATTCTTAAATATGCGCAATGTTGAAACAAAACCACCAGTGACTAGTTATAATCAGCTCGGTAGTGACAATTTGACTATTTATTTTTCTTTACACTTAATTCATTCTATATGATGTATATTCCTGAAATGCTTTTTATATGCCCGTTGTAATAAATTCACAGTAGGCGAGCACCTAACTCATTATTCACTATTGCAATGCTCTAATAATAAGTTATTACATTAAAAAAAGCATTGTTACAAATAATTATTGATCAATGCTACGTTACTAGGGATTAATTATTGTAGTTACTTCACAGATTCGATAGTCAAATGAGCTAGGAAAAATTTACTATATAATTGCTTATAATATGAAACAAACCTTAATACATTCATGGTGCATTTGAATTTTGAGGTTGGTGACACAGGAATGCACATATTTCGCCTATAAAAATAGAATAGAGAAAAGCATCTAGCTTGTAAAGAAAAACTTTCAACAGGAATTTTCTTGTAAAGATATGGGTGGTAGGCTTACAACCGAAACCCACCGATTGGGGTGGACACACAGGGGCGTACCCAGGGGGGGGATATCGTGATATATCCCCCCCCGAAATTCTAAAGGGGATTTTAAATTTATTTTTATTTAAAATTTTCAAGTAAAACATTATATAATTTATTTTCCGATGTAAACATTTTTCTACTCTTAAACTTGAATGGTTTTAATATTAATATGTTCATAATTTAAGTTTCAAATGGGATGCTAGATAGGGTGTAGTGGTAGCGGGATCAACGCCTTGTCACAACGAAACGCTATACCCGCACAACACCCATTTGGTGCGACACGCGCATGCGCCTGCTCACTCCCTTTTTTGCGCGTTTTCATTCCCTTCCTCGACCATTTCCTTAGTGAAATGACGGAGAGATTTTTGAAACATGTGGATGTTCTTAAAAAAATATCCCTCCTCTCGCCACAGAATTTAATTAAACCTGAGAATACAGACTTAGATATCTGTTCAACAACATTGGCCAAACAGTGGCCATCAATCATCTCCGACCCAGAACAATTTACCGCCGAATTGGCGATGTGGATGAGAGTGATGAAAGAAATGGGGAAAGAAAAGCTCCCCACTGATTTCCTGACAGGCTTGGATCATTGCAACGAAATGTTGTTCCCAACATTGCATGCCATGCTTAAGGTATATATTTATGCTCTGAATTAATACATTACAATATCAATGTTTTTACTAGGCCAGTCAGTTTTTAAAGTAGTGGTTAAGTCGTAAATACTTCATCTTTAATTTATTTTTTATGTTTATCAAGAAAGCCATTGAGTCAATATCACGTCTGGTATACATTAAATAATTTTTATTCTTTCCGTGCCTATTTAAAAGTTTTGTTATAACTGTAAAGTTGGCTTACAGACATTTCTACTACGATTTTTACAACTATTAAAGTAATAAATAATCTTTTGTAATGATTACCATACAAAATAGAAGTTTACAAATAAATAACTTTTACTAAGACTTATTGTGGTTTATCTGTGATTTATTAATTTTAAGGTGAGCGTCACGTTGCCCATCACAACGGCGACAGCAGAGTTACAGGGAGGTTGGGAGTTAGAGACAGGGCGCTAAGCTGGTTTATGTCTTACCTAAAAACAGAAAACAACAAACTTCAATCACTTTCACTTCTGAGTCTTGTTTTAAAAAACAATTCTTTTCTGGTGTAGCTCCGATCCCTGTAGGCGTGCCTCAAGGCTCGATTTTAGGTCCTGTTCTTTTCCTGATCTACATAAATGACATCTCAAATTTTTTACCGAAAGAATTCCTGACAATTTTTGCAGACGACACATCCCTTTTCACACACACCAAAGATACATCCACACTAGAAAAGGAAGCATTTATCCGGCTTGGCGCACTGGCTCAGTAGGCCTACTTCTCAAATATTAATCTCAGTATTAATTCCTCTAAAACTAGTTTTATGTTTAAGGCTACAGCTCAGAAAAACCGATCTCTTGAGAGGGCGGGTTTCATGTCACCCATGATTTTGCTGGATGAGGAATTCCTTGAGAAATCTCACTCAGTTGATTATTTAGGAGTGAGATTGGACGGTAGTCTCCATCGGTCGGATCATGTTGATAAACTTGCTTCCACGTTGGCTTCTGGTATTTATGTCCTAAGAAATCTTTCTGTTTATAACAATATTGAACTCTGTAAATTAGTCTACTTTAGCCTGATTGAGAGTCATTTGAGATATTCCATAGTGCTTTGGGGTTTGTCAAGTAAATCATATTTGAATAGAATTTTTGTTTTGCAGAAAAAAAGCAATCAGATGTATCTGTAGGCTCAGACCTAGAGATACTTGCAAAGAAAAATTTAAAGAACTTCAGATTCTCACCATTCCTTCTCTCTTCATTTTCGAAGTTATTATGCATGTAAAGCTAAATAATCTGATACAGCCTCACAACCATAGATATAATACTAGAAACCACAATGTAAATCGTTCTATTCAGCATAATTTGAAACTTTTCGATACAAAACCTAGTTATGTAGGAATTAAGTATTCCTCTAAACTCCCATCAGGGATTAGAGGGACTCAGGACATAAATAAATTTAGAGACAAACTGAAAGGGCATCTTATTGAAGAATGTTGCTATGGGCTGCCTGATCTAGTTTAAGTACATCTTCCCATCCTTATCGTTATCTTTCTTATCTTTTTTTCACTTTGGCACTTGCCTTACCTAAACCCTTCCTTTATAACCTGATTGGACAAAGCCACCGACGGAATTATTTGGACGGGTCCCATGCCAAGGAGGTCGACGGGACATACAACGGAGGTAACAGGTAACAGAGCGATCATTCTCCACTTTGCGTCGTCTGAAATCATTCCTGCGCAATTCGACGTCTCAAACTAAGTTAAACTGTCTAGCCCACCTCTCTATTCACAAAGACATTAATGTTTTACCTGAAGAGGTCTTGGACGCCATGGCTAAGAAGCCAAGAAGACTCGATATTTTGTTAAATTAAGTGTCATATGCTGGTGTAAGGGGGCATGTAATTATTGTAACTTGTATATAATTGCGGTGTAGGTTGTATACAACTGTATAAATTTTTTTATGTGTATAAAAGTCTATTCTGGTATTAAAAATAAAGTTTTATACCAACGTATACATGGTTTAATTTAGTTTTAACACCTATGTATATAGTCAATGGTAATAAGTTGTATGTTATTTCATTTGTTCCTTTATGTACAGGTATACACATACACACACATATATGTACTAATACACATACATATGTATATATTGTCATACACATGCATATATATCTTCATGGAATTATGAACTGATAATATCCCCCCCCCCGAAAAAAATCCTGGGTACGCCACTGTGGACACAATCAAGCGGAGTGTACCTGAGGGGGTCCTTGCAGTGGTGGGTATGCAAATCGAGTCCAGTGAGGTTGAAATGCAGCCTCCCTGGCTCTCGTGGAGTCCCGGGTAACTAATTATCAGTTCCTTACGGTTTTAGTATATTTAATAAATAAATCCTTGTGATTTACCACATGATGTTTATAAAATCCCTAATTTTTATCCTTAATTATTTGTAATAATGACCTTTGCTTAACAAGTTAAAAAAATAATAGAGCAAAACAATTTTATATTTGCAATTTAGTAAAACCAATTCAAACTACATATTTTTTCTAGGAAAGTTGAAATGTAAAATTTCAAATGTACCGCTTCTCCGGAAGCAGTTTGAACTATAGACCGGCACATTGGTTATAGCCATTATGCGTATAACCTAATGAGGGAGTCGACATAAAAAAATTTATAGCGCTTATTAAATAAACGGTTTTAATATTTATGGCAAAAAAAAAAAAAAAAAAAAAAACACACAACTCGCTAGATTTTCTCAAATCATAAAGAAATTAACCAAATATGCGTTGTTGTTGCAATGGAAAATAGTAATGCACATCGTAATAAATTTATACAAAGTATGAACTAAAGCGTTTATCTTTCTAGTGTACGACTAATGTTTCAAGCTATCAGTCCCCCTATTGTTGAATTGTTTGTTGGTGACGGTTTCAACAATAGGTTGAAAGGGCCTTGTTGATAGGATAAATGTTGCATTCTTTTTGTGATCAAGCTGGTTTTCCTATTGTTATCAAAGCTAAAAAAAAAAAAAAAACAAAAACAAATTACTATATATTTGAACAAAAACAGTATATTTTAAAATATCCTTCAAACAACTTAATTCATTTTTATATTATAAATAACGCTAAGAATCAATAAAAGTTAGTATGTTAAACCTTTTACGTTTAAACGTTGCGTTAAAACGTTGCAAGTTTGAAATTTAACTATGAAAATTAAACGTATTGCATTTACAACAGTGTATATATTTGTTGTACAATATACAACGGTACCCAATGTACTACTTCGACTTCGACATAAACACATATTTGCCCTTCAAGGCAAACTAAACGTGTAGCAGAACATTTTTACCTATATACACTGCACTTTCTCAAACAGTCTATAATCGTAATAAAACCACAAGCTCAAACTATGTCTTTTAATCAGGTATTTAAAATTATACTATGGTTTTATTTTATATACAAAATTTACTATATAAATATATATATATATATATATTTATTATATTGTTAACTACATTTAAAGATAAAAAATCTCTAAAACTATCTTGACCAACTATTTATTTTTTTTTAAATCTGTTAAATACTTCAATAATAAATAAGTAGGGTTGGTTTCATATGTGATAGGGATTTTATTTCAGGAGTGTAATATGTTTCATAACTACGTCCCTACTTTGCCATTCCTGATATATTGGTAAATAGTCTTGTTAATTCTAATTTATTGTAACTTTTTAGTACAAAATTCGTAATTGTGAATTTAGTTGTTCTTATAATATTAGATCCGCATGATTACGAGTATTGAGGGACGTTTTAAATAACTCGTATTTATATAGATAAATATTAAAAGAGGTAACTGAGAATACAATTAATATGTTTACAAAATAATTGCAATTGATATATATATATTCACAGCAGAAATTTCATCCAGAAAAATATTTACATCAAACATAAAAACGGCATTTTCAGGCCAAATACCGGATCAAGAAGCATTAACCCAGTTTAACAGTTAGAAAGTAACAGACCAGAATTAAAATGAAATGTCAGTATATTTTCTTAATAATCTTTATAATCCATATTGCACTGTTCTTGCCAGTCCGTAGGAAGGTATTTGTTGAAGATACTTCTAATATCTGTTAAATAACAATTCAAGCCACACATTGGGATAAGTAGTTCTTCCCTTTCATAGTTAAATCCTTTTTTGTAGTATAACTGCAAAATGAAGAACATCACTGTTATATTAATATGTTGCAACCTCAAATATTCCTTATAATTTAATGTCGAAGTATCTAAAACCACCATACAATAATAATGATAAAACTAGTTAATACACAGTTTATTACTTTAGTTATTATAACATATCGTTTTTATGGTCGGTAACTTCACTACGTTAAAAACTATTGACCGATCCACGAAATTTTCTAACGGTTCATCTTTAATAAAAGTCAATAAATCATAACCAAGCAAAGATGGGCATCTGGAAACGAAGTGGTTGATATTCAGTAACGCTTGTATTTTATAACATTAATGATAAGTTTTCCACTACAAGGACAGTATTAATAGAACGATAATTCCTGCGCACAGTGTGATTACACTTTTTATAAAATATCATGTTGTGTTCGGTTTTAAATATATTATACATCACTGGTACGATTCAACAACTGTACCTTTAAGTCTAAAATAAATACACTTTTTCTTATCCATCCACAATAGTAAGAAAAATATTTGACGTTCGTCCCTGACTTCTACTGAGCGTATTAACATGTGGGTTCTACCACATCAAACATTTTCAGCCTTTTATTTCAAAATTAATCACGTTAAGTAAATGAAAGTAATAAATAAATGAATTTTTCTTATTGAGATTTAACATGAAAAAGTATACTTTTTCAATTCTTATGACATTTTGTCTGAGACTGCCACTGGACCGATTTGCATGCATGTTGTAACAAATGAAAGATAAACTTTCCTATACTAGCAGGTTCTATTATTTTAAAAGTTTAATTAAAAAAATATACATTTCTAACACTTTCCAGTTTATTTTATTTTACAGTCTTTCATTCAGCTGATTTTAAATACACAAGCTATTTTTTTTAAAAATAGTAAAAAAAATACATATTATCAATAAAATGAGAAAAAACTTTTAAGGAAATTGCAGTTTTAAGTAGGCTTCAATTTAATACAGGTTTTGTAGAATTTGGCTAGCGTGTTTGCTCATCATGAATGGAGATGTAGCCATGAAGTATCGTCGGGCAACATTTAGTGTTTGTATATGTTAGCAAGTGCCATCCAAGTGTCAAGTAACGTGTCAATATTACCTTGACGTAGTATTGCCTGTCGTCGTCCTGCCAAAGTTCCATCATGACACAGGCCGCGTAGTCCGGCAGGTGCTTCCCGTCGTACACTCCCAGAGTGTTGAGCAGGTTTACGATCGTGCTATCGTGGGCTGTGTAAATGTAAGCATTGAGGTTGTGTTCCCCTCTTATTTTTCTATCCATGTTAGAAATCATTTCTTTCAACAGTGGCCCTAAAAGATGATGTTGTTAGTGCAAGATGAACTTATTGAATTTTGAATGTTACCGTGAAGCAATGTTTGTCATTCTGCTCAGTGATACCTTCTCGAAAATAAATATTCCCTTCGGTACAGTCAGCTGTGAGACGGCCTTCGCTATCCATCTCGTAATATTTCTCAGCTTTAACTAATCATCTAAACCACACTAAAGCAGGATAAATTCGATTATTTTTTTAGTGTTGCCATTAGGAAAAGTAACCAGCAAGAAAGTCTCCTAGTCTATTATGGCTCTTCTATATACAACCATAGTGGTATGAAGAGGAGGCGATAGGGCTCCCCTCAGAGCGTCTTTCAGTGCTCCCATCTTATGTATTCTTCTTCTTAGTGACCGAGTCCGATGAAAGTAACAGAGGTTTTTAATATCGATTCTAGCGAATGATCTGCATTTATAATTTTTTTGTATAAAAATGGTGTTCACCGTATGTATGAAATAAATAAATATATATAAATATTAGAGCTATATATTCACTAATTGGATTTTATAATTTTTAATCCATGTTAAGCAATTATTTTTTTGGTTAATCAACTTTAGACCATCATATCCTGATATGGATTTAAAATATTAAAATATTCAAGAGAAAATCAAATATCCTAAATTCTTTTATTTTATTTAAAACCTCTCATGTTTATCAGACTTTCAATAAAGGCCAAAATGGGAGTAGGTAAAGCGTCTGCATGATGAATTTTTGACCCACGATACCTCAGGATGGTTGTGGAACAATGCAAACCATATTGTGGAAGTTCCCGAACCGTCCACTTGACTACGCAGGCAAAATAATCGCTCTATCAATTCAACTCCTTCTTAAGTAGTTATATTTTTCCTTAACAGAAAAGTAATCATTTATTGTCGAGGTCACCGGGAGATACACATTGTTCGTATTAAGAGTATAGAGAAACTGTAGCAGACCATCAGCTGAATGTTTTTAATAACAACAACCCGATTGATTGCATATATGTGTGTTAGGTAAACGAGTTATACAATCTTTGTTTTTGGGTGTAGTTATTTTTATAATTTGAGCATTCCGAATAAAAGTATAGTTCACTTCACTATTTGGCCCAAGGTTGGTTTATAAACATAACCATTCTTTTACGAACTAGTAAAATAAAAAAAATACATATAAAAAAAACATGACCTTTCACAAAAAGAATCCTACTTTACACCCAAGTGACGAAATATAGAATTACTTACCTCACATATATATTATTTGATGTGTGAAAACATTACGAAAAACGAGTTTGCAGAAGGGATCATTATGAAATTCCGTAATCCTACTTATCGGATAACGGGTAGACACTTATTATTACCTAACATTACTGAAACAATTTATCTTTGTGATTTATTTGGAGGTCCCGTGGTTCGGAAGTCACGTTAAACAGTTAGTCCACCTGCATAGAAAACAAAAAAGTGCAGGCATTTCAGACGAGGAGCACTAATAGTTAATTGCTGATCTCCCTCCACTAAAATCCGTACGATAATTATTATTATTTGGAGGTAACATATTTCATAATATTCATATTGTGTTCATCTTGTCACTATTATTGAAAAAATACGAGTGTCTTGTTTTGGATATTGTTGCCCTTCATTGCCTTGCAAAGGTCAGGGATCCGAGCGCCACTGCGGTTACGAAGTTATCTCAGTAGTTTTATTTAATTTACTTACTAACTTTACATGCTTTTAAAATTTACTTCTACCTAACATAACCGAACATAGCCTAACCTAAACAGCTACATATCAGGGATCCTGCGGCCACAGACTAAAAAAGACCCCCTTCTGGGCTACAGTACCATAAAAATAACCAAAAAATCTTTCCCTTTCTACAGTATAAACTCCTAAAATATTTCGTATAATAAAGCAATTTTAATTTTTAAATATTTTCTACCCGTCTTTAAATAAATGACATCCCGCTAACCGATAAATACCTTAAATTCATATCTTACTAAACCAACCAGCTTTCAACAGTTTCATCTTGTCGTTCCAGGTGGCCAACGTAAAATCAATTATCACAGTTTCTTTCAGTGGTTCGGGATAAACTGCTTTAGTCCACTCCTTCAAAGGTAAATTGAGGTCTCTTCCCTAGAAAATATTTATTTCTGTACTTCTTATATCAATTGCAAACTACTATATTTTTCATAATATTAGATCTTATATTGTGGCTCATTAATTGTTCAGTGTTATTTGATAATCATTACATTAAAATATTATATTACTATTATCAAATTTCTAATGTAATAATAAATACACAAACCTCTATAAGTAGAGTGTCATATACTTTGTACACATTTGAATAATCAAACAATTTTTCTTTTAATCCAGCATACTTGTATAATATTTTTAAAATAAATGTGATTCCAGCTTTTTCTAGTGCTTCAAAAAGAGAATGAAACATGGTGTCTATCCGCTGGTACTGGTATGCTAGGCAGGGAGCTTCCATTTGTAGAACCTGCAAAATGCAACCTAATCCATGGATACGTAATATACTTGCACATTTACATGCATCTTTTATAGCAAATAAATATGTTTTGAGTTAAAAAAATTAAATGTAAAACTTGAAATCTTATGATAATATTAATTATAGTGACTTTTTTTTAATTGTACAAACAATACGTTTGTGTAGTGTGTTTGTTAAATAAGGCATAATACATTAATCTAAGACTAAATCTAAATTTAACGAAGAACACACAAATAAGAAACTAAGTAAAATAAAATTTTCTGAAACTCCTTTAAATTTACCATACAAATATCTTGAAAAGTTTATTTGACTTGGGAATTAATTGGGAGGCAGATAAATAGCTTAAGTCTACAAGAAAACACTTTTAACTACAAACAAATAATATAAATTAATAATACTGTTTTGAAGTCATTGTAAGAGTTCTTGCAGCAAATAAAAACCCGTTCCGGTCGGAAATATTTGTTTTATTATTATTCATGTATAAATAAATAGATAGGAAGCTTGATGATTGTTTTAACATATTTATCATGAAATTATAACCAAATCAATTGACTTCTTAAATAATTGGTTTTATTAAAGTTACCTCAATATTGATTCATATTTTATTTTCCTTACTAAGTTCAGAATAAATGTCTGGGAAACCTTCGGTCTTAACCATGAACAATAGATTAAGTAGGGAACAACACAACAATCTTCTTTGCATAAAACTATCAAGAGTTATTTCCCTAAAACAGGTTAACTACTCATGTCATTCTATGGGGAAACTATTCATGTATAAAACTGGTTTTTCTTTTACAGAAGCGGGTCATCAGAACTGCCATTCAATTAAGTAAAATAAATTTATGTTAGAAACATATTTTGTTAATTTTTTCATTACTAATAGTTCTCTGTGTCTATATCGTACAGCACCTCCTTCAAGTCAAACACAACTTAAGTGAGTATCTGAGATACTATCTGAGATGAATCCACCGTTACAACTCCAGAAATAAAATCTCTCTTAATATACCTGATGTGAGATATAAAAAATCCCAGAAACAATTTTTGCAAACCAGTTTAAGAGTTTTTATTTTTCTACCTGAGTGCATAAAATAAAGGTTAGAGAAATTGTCAAGAAAACATTACATTAGTGGTTAGTGGGCAGACACTTAGTAGTTGAATTCCCGGCAAGCATTTAGTTAGTTGACTAAATATTTATTTTAAGATTCACTGTAATCAATTGAATTAAGCATTATTTTGTTTGTAATTGACAAATTACCAATGATGTATTATCTATATTTTTATGTTTCCAACTTGATTTTGACAATTACAATTAGAAATGTTTGTAATTGTTTAAAGTTAATGGCAATAAAGAGATACTTATTCTAACTATTGTTAAGCGTAAGCTTTGAACTGTTTGAATGAATTTTAATTATCTTCCAGAAAGTTTTCTAATGGCATAGTTTTAATTTCTTTGAAATAAACCTTTGAAATGGGGCTTTTTTGTTAAAGTCAATAATATTCAAAATTACTAACAAATTGTTTATTTATTTCTATTATGATTTGCCAGAAAAAAATTCTACTTAAGTAGATTACCATTTTAAAATTACCATATAAATTAAGTGTTGAGGTAAAATCTGTATAAAAATACAAGGAGTTAATAAAACATTTTAACCATATTAATTTTCAATGCCTACTTAAGTTTATATTCCATAGTTTATTGAAAAAGTCTCAATTAGAGTCTTAAGGAGTCAAAAAATCAGCCTCGTGTTTTAAGTTAGTTGTTAATGTTAATATCTAATGTTTGCTCTCATTGATGGCTGGTTCTTGTATTCAAATAAATGAAAAAAATAAATAATGAAAGTGTAAAAGAAGAAGGTAATCTATACTTCATTATCGTGTCATGTAAGTGTCAATGACGTAGTGGTATTTGTGTATCAGTATTTTTACGTCACCATGACGTATGACAATTTTACGTCACCTTGACGTAGTGTTGTCCGAAAATTATAACCGGTTTCACTCAAACACTCACTATATTTGAAAAACCTTAAATATATAAACTAAAATAGTTAATCAAACAAAAAATTATATTTTGTTTGCAAAAAACTATCAAATGAGTAGTTTTACTTGTTCAGCTAAGAATACAAGCATATAAAAAATACTTAAGCTTAAGTACTTAATGCTCTTTATAAACAAATTCAAAGATTGTTCCTTGTAAGTAGTTTTTATAAAACGATTGAATAATATACACAACCTAAAAATGTATCTTTAAACAACGGAATTAAAGTAATTGAATAAAATAAGAAAAGTGATTTACAAACTTTATAATATAAATCCTTTGCTCATTATCATTATTTTCTACCATTAAAATTTGTTTTCAAGTTTTAGACATTTCCTATTAAATTTTTACCAAATTCGTTGTCACCTACGTTACCTACTTAGTTGTCTACTCTATATCAAACTCAACATTATTTAGATACAAAACAATAGTAAGTAAAATAAGAATGAAGAGTATGTACATTGTCCTTGGCCTTGGGAACCACCAGGATCGGCACTTGAGTGCTGCAGTGGACGCCGCCGTCGTCGGTCCAGTACCTGCCGTAGTCAGGGAACATGGCGGCCAGGTTGCACACCGCGCTCTCTCTCACTCTCTTGTCCTCTGTAGACTGCACGTGCACGTGCCACGGATCGGTCAGTAGGTATGGGTACATGTAATAAAGGTACTTTCCGAGGTTGATCTCTTGAATTTTGCCTACCTGTAAAAATAGCTTAATCATTTTAATGTGGGACTAACTACATTCGGTGAAAAATGTATTAGGTGGGAAAGGTTTTGTTGTTATTACAACAGAGCAAGCAGCTCCTTTTTATAGTAAGCAGGCTAAGTCAGTATATGCTTATGCCGTAAGGTAGCCCAGATCCCTAAATCAAGCGGCTGGATAAGGAGTGAGAAGCACGGGCATAAGCCTAAATTAGGTATAGCCTAACGTAATGTGATATCAAATTCCAGGTTAGTATCCTTAAGAGTAGAGGAGATTTTTAAGTTTGTAAACCAGTTTTGTAGAGTCCAACACTACAAGCTGACCACCTGCAAACGTAGTGGCATTTTTCTTGCATCTGACTAAAAAATTCATAGTTTATATAGGAGTTCATATCTTGTGTAAAGTTTTGGTAAGTATATGTATGTGCAATATTTAGAGTGGTGTAGAACCAATATTAGAACCACATAAATCAAAGCTGTGATGTTAAATGTTTGATAGGTATTGTTATAGAAATTTTATTGATGCTTGAAACCATTCAATTTTACTTATGCCGATAATTTATCTTAACAACATTTTCTAACTGAAATTGATCTAAAAAATGAGAACCTTATTATTTGCAATGTCACCAAACGAAAAATATTTATTATTATATGAAAATGGCTTATAAATTATTTTACCAATATTGTGATTTAAATTCAATATAAAAAAGGCAGCTGAGGAAATTAGTTCATTTCATATGACTTTTATATCATATTTCAATAAGAAGTTATATAATTCAATTTAATTTCTTGTAGGCCTAATAAAAACTAAAAAAATACATTTAAAATTGAATATTCTTATCTAAATAGAATTGATACAAATGTTAGTCTGGTAACGTTTTGTTGGCGACTTACATAATATTAGTATAATACTTACATCTGTAAGCTGACCTTTTCCCAGTTTAGTAAATTCTTTATAGTTTTTATAGGGGTCGGTAGGATAAAAGAAAAATGGAGTGCGAGCACCATGTCTATATAGCTGAAAATAAAAATATGTATTATAACTTAGGTTTTGAGTAAATAAAGAACAAAAACCCTGCAAAAAACAAATATTTTTTTTATAGAAATACTAACGGTTTCAGATTGAAGTATTTTAGATTATTATGTACTGTTAACTAAAAAGCTATATAGCGTCACCCTCGAAATATTCAATTAATTTTTAAATGTGGAAACTCACACGAAAGAACCTTGACCTATTGTAATTACCTTTTACCTGTTAGGATATTATGAACGATAATCGTTGTTTAATATAACTGCTATTGTATCTTCAGGGGATTTGTAGTTTGTTATAGATGAACTATTAATGTTCATGTATATGTTAATCAGATGATTGGATCTATCTTCTTATTTCTATAAGGGTTTCGTCTGTTACGTCCCTTTTTCTCTCGGCCTACTGAACCGATTTTTAAGATTGAGGTTTCATTTTAAAGCTTAGGATATACCGCAATGACGAATCGTAATTAAAAAGGTCATATTGTTTCGGGCTTCGCCCTCCTTGCCTTTGATTTATTTCTAGAGGACGCTTTAAAATTTTGACCAACTTTTATTGCAAGTTCTTTAATGTGAATTGCAATTTAACTGCTGATTACCTTCAGATGAATTTTAAAAGCCAGATAGTAAACAAAAATATCTCTGTCACTTCATAATAAACATTCATTAGGTGAGTTTCACTCATACAGAATCATAAAATGAGCAATTTGGGCACGGGCCACCTCGTGTTCATTATACAAAAAAGAAATTAAATATACCGCGTGTCCATAAAGTCTAGCCCTAATAAAGAAACCGAATACAGTAGTACGAAAACAATTGGTAGTAAGATAAAGTTTTATTTTCATTTTATTAAGTGACATTTTGAGTTTTTTACAACTATGTACAGTTGTACAAACTCAATACACTTCCATGTGTGCACCAAAGATTACACATAAATCTTTTAGACAACCTTTTAGCTATTTTTTATTAACAAACATTTTGCGGTTTCATATAACTTTTTTTTAATAATGGAATTCATTGAATTTACTATTTTCTCTGTTAGAGTTTCTAAACTAGGCACTGGAGAAGAATAAAACCAATCTTTGACAAATCAGGGAACATAAAGAAATCCAAAGAGGTCAAGAATGATGAACAAGGTGGCAATTTAGTCGGGTCATCACCATTTTTTGTTGTGCATTGTATTTGTATTTTTGTATTTTGGGTATATCCACGCCAGTAGCATTTTTAACTTTTTGACGGGGAACAGTCCAAACCCCAGTCTTGTTACCATCTAACATCGACCAGTTGTTAGAAAGCATCATTAATTAATAGTCCAATGACAAATGGAAACTGGGTCCGGAATCGATCCTTTAAAAAGCTACTAACTTTCCTCAGGATCGAACTGGCAACCTTTGGTTTCAAAGGCGAGAACTATGACCACTCAGCTACCAGCCAGTTGTTGTAAATCAACTGAGTTTATGTGTTAACAAATTAACAAGAAAAAATACTGTAATAAATTTCCCACGACATGTTCTATGCGTGTGGCTATAATGGTGTCCGCATATCAAAGATGATAAATGAAATCAGAACAAGAATTTTTGGATACAATGTATATCACATTACAAGTGAAAAATATCTACCTTGAAAATTGTTGTAGTGATCTTATCATATACATAATTTATCTATTAAGATACGAGAATAATAGACATCATTGTTTCGTTTCAGCCTTATTGGTAAGTTAATTAACGATTTCAATCTCAGCAAATTTGTCACGTGTTTCATCCTCTAAACATTCTATTAAATTCTAACTAGAGAAAGACAAATGCATTTTCAAATTACCATGGTCCACACGGTAGCGACCAGGATACTTATACCATCTCTTCTAATACACTGCATTTACTACTCAACCGTCTCACGTTCTGGGAGGTAAATTTCAGAATAATGCCCAAAGGGTAATCCCAATATACATAATCTATTAATTATCACCATAAACAAAACCTTACCTAAATTAAACATGGCAAATTAAATAAACCGTATTTTAAACAAAGGTGTTTATGCAAATAAAATTATCAATAAGGGAACTTCATGAATAAAAAAATGTAAATTAGAGTAGTTTGATAATAGTGTAGTAGAAAACAAAATGTTAACTTTAATTAATATGACCAAGTCTGACACCAAAAAATCGAATGCAGGGCCGGTCAGAACAGGTAACTCGGTGACTTGAGATAAGATAACTGCTGATAAGATAAGACCTAAAGAAACTGATATTCTGCATGCCCTTAGTGTGGATGTTTTTTAATTTATCCATGACTCCCTCTTTTGTAGGAACCAGTTTTGTAAAATATTAACTCGTATATCGGTGCTGGACAACTATAATTTTTTTGTAGAAACCATCTTCTAAAAAAAAACCCAAAAAAATCTTCTGAAATCTTTTGACGCAGATGTAAAAGTATTTTTTAATCATTAGAATTATTTAACTAATTATAACGGTTGATGATAGTTCGCGTTCGATAAAAAAATAAAAATAAAAACGTACTGAATGTTGTCATGTAACTCATTTCCATTAATATGTGACTTACAAAAGCAGATGAATTTTTAACGTAACTAACAGTTCTTTTACTATCGAGTTTAAAAATAGTTTAACAGTTTATTAGCAAAAAAATGGGTTTTGAAGGTAAGATGCACAAGATTCATAATAGTACGAGAGCATTTGCACAGTCACTATTTTACAAAGCTTCAGTTAATCTTAACATTTTAAATACAAACACTCACTATATTGACGAAAATCAGTTTTGAAGCTAAAGCGCACATATTACACAACAGTGTAAGTATTATAATTGATTGAAAAACACTCATTTCCCTCGCCGGGATCGTGATACCTTGAGCAGCCAAGCTCTATGGCACGTTTGGATAACAAGTGACACAGCCTTAACATTAACATCACCTGACAAATGCCGAGAGACGAACTGATTGATAGCTGACTGATTGGACACGGTAATGGAGTATACATATCTTCTTTATTTGTATAGAGCGCATCAATGTCGTATATTTATATATATGTCTAACGGACAAAGATTTTTTAAATGTTTATACCAGAGACATGCTAAGCGGATCATTTTTATCACGAGTGATTTTTCCTTAAAAACAATATTTCAAAATTTAATTGTTTGTATTACATTTTTCGTCGTGGACCTTAAAAAAATTTTCAGTAGAATTTTCATTGCATATTTAAATATCTATATATTTAAAACACAAAGTTAAAAAACCTTTGGACACTTCGTCTGTGACTTCTACTGGACCGATTTACATGCGGGTTGTACCAAAATAAACGTTTTCGGTTCTTTATTAGCAGGTTTTATTTGTATTTCAAAAATATTTACGTTAAATCTGTCAAAAACGAAAAATAAACTTTCCTTATGGAGATTTAACATGGGGAAAAAAGCCAACATTTACAATCCTTTGGACAGTTCGTCTGAGACTTCTACAGGACCGATTTACATGCGGGTTGTACCAAAATAAACGTTTTCGGTTCTATATTAGCAGGTTTTATTCGTATTTCAAAAATATTTACGTTAAATCGGTCAAAAATTAAAAATAAACTTTTCTTATGGAGATTTAACATGGGGATAAAAGCCAACATTTCCAATCCTTTGGACAGTTCGTCTGAGACTTCCACTGGACCAATTTACACGCAGTTTGTACCAAATAAAACGTAAACCTTTGTATATTAGCAGATTTTATTTTCTTTAACGTTATCTTACTTCCTTAAATTAAAAATATCGACATTTTCAAACCTTTACAATTTATTTATTTTACACGCTTTCAATCAGCTGATTGTAAACACATGAGGTGTTTAGTCTAAATACAGTGGATGAGCAAAAGCTCATGAAGGATTTGGTTTATTATGGCCAGTACCTAAAAACGTTTACAATTATTATGATGTATTGTCATTTATGAAAAGAAAGTTGCTTAATCATATAATTAACGTTATCTTACTCCCTTAAATTAAAAATGTCGACATTTTCAAACCTTAACAATTTATTTATTTTACACGATTTCAATCAGCTGATTGTAAACACACGAGGTATTTTGTCTAAGTACAGAATGGATGAACAAAAGTTCATGAAGGATTTGGTTTATTATGGTCAGTACCTAAAAACGTTTACAATTATTATGATTATTATCCTTTAAATGGAAAGAAAGTTGTTCAATTATGTAAAATAGCTGATTGCTTTAAAATTAAGACTAAATTGTAAAGGTTTAGTTTAAATAAATTGCTCACATTTGTATTAAAAGAAACTGATGTATCGGAAATTCTTTGTGCAATCAGTTTGTCGTTTGCAACGTTGTAATGCTTTACATTCACTTCCCTTTACAACAGTATTGGCGCAGTCGGTAGCGTGACTTACTCCAAATTAGACGGCCCGGGTTCCAGACCCATCCACACTAATATACTTTTTGTAATGTGTCCCCACACTAATATACTTTTTGTAATGTGTCCAATAACGGCGTCTCTAATAAATGTTTTACTGATGGTATTACCAATATATATTTTAAGCAAAATAGATACATTACAATATTTATAGGCCTTTTCAAACTCTCAAAAACTTATTTATTAAACTAACAAGTTTAGAAATTGATAGTTTATGCTTGCTTATTTTTTTTTTTGTTTTTAACCAATATAACGCTTTGATTAGGCTACTAAGGTTTAGGCCTAAGTAAACAATCGATTTTTTATGTTTATAAGATACTAAAGAGTGTCTGTGTTACATAGTAAGGGTGCAGCATTATTGTTTTTAAGGAATATGCCTATAGGCCTACTTTTTTTCAGACACTCCAACTAAAATTATGTAATTTTCTGTGAAATAAATTTGTATTATTTAAATTTGGATAGTTATTGAAACTTGCACACTACAGCATAAATATTGCGATATGAAAGTGGTTATAAATGGTTTCTCTACGTTCTATCCTACCCTAATACACCAATATTTGTTAAAGCCAACCATCATAAGTTACAACACTATAGGCCTTTCCTAATTCTTGGAAAAAAAAAACTGTTAAGAAAAATTTATCCAATAGGCCTTCAAGTGGATATTGGTCTACTTATTTCTGATGTTGTTGAACCTAATATAACGGTTTCCTTAGGCTAATTAGGTTTGCGCCTACCTAAACAATCAAATTGACATGTTTATAAAATACTAAAGAGTAGGGCCTATAAGTACAAGGATGTAACATTATTGGTTTTAAGGAATAGGCCTACTTTTCCGACGCTCCAACTAAAATCGTAGTATTTTCTGTAAAATATATTATTGTTCTTGGTAGGGCAGTTCAAAGAAGTACATTTTATAGACTACCTTTTCATGTTTGCACTATTATAGCGTTTCATTTACCACTAATGGAGCCATATCCGTCGAGTATCGACGGGCAACAACTAGTTGATTTTAAAGTACCAAGGAATAATAAAAATAGGGAATAATAAAAATATCAACATTACTTTTTTAATAATTGCATTTTCACATTCTTATTCTTTCCCCCGTTTGTCTGCTCTGGCTGTGATTTGAACCAGGGCTGCCCGCGTGTAAGATTAGTGTTCAACTGACTGAGCTATTAGGCGGTTTATTCTTTCCCCCATTATAATATGTTTTGTTTTCAAATTTACTTATAATTAACATTGGCAGGATAATTTTTAATAACATACAACCTTTTTCCCATTTTTTTATATGTCACTTAATATAAAACATGTACACTTGTACATGAACAGAAAAGAATTTGTACTTTAAAGTGCATAAAAAGTATTAAGTATAACATCAATACAATTCAACGATGGTTTGATATTAAATATTTTTACAATAAGTACAATATGTTGATCTCTTTTATTTGTTGACGTTGTCTTTTGACAACAATAAATATATTTTATTTCTAAGCATATATTTTTCATCCATTGGAGTAACAGTACCAATCTTATTTATGACCTCTTTTACGGCTCTAGTTTAGAATATTCCGTAGTCGTAAGAGTCCACTTAAATATTATGATAGAAGCATGCTGAAAGGTCCTGTGAGTGCTCCTGTTGTTTTGCAGAGGCTGATGTGATATTTGCTCTGCGAAATGTCGTCAGGAGCCAGTCACTTTGGTCCTTAGTTAGGAAGTGTATAATGAATACAGAGGCCGGACTCTGCATTACCACTGCTCAACCCTGGCCCTTACGGTGACTTATGTATATTAGTACTGGACAAATGGAGATTCGGGCCCCGGGTAACTGGAATGGTGCACTGAAGGTCGAAAGCATAAATTCGCTCGGCGAAGAGTTGCCTCTTGTCACACTATGAGTTGGTTCAAATAAATAATGGTAGACAAATAAAACAATACAACGGACAATCGGAATTAACTTAGCCAGTTCTGACAGTGTTGTGAGATTAAAATAACAACAACTAAGACTCTGTTGGGGGTCGCCAAGATAATAAAAAAATTTCCGTTAAGCCAAGGGGTTGGGCAACATTTTGGAGCAGGGCAAGATCATGAATAAACTCCCTCCAACAGCACCTTTTTTCTAAAAAAAATCAAACAAAAAACCAACAACAACAACAACAACAACAAACGAAGCGGTATTTGTAAAACGGATTGAACTAGTACCCTTGGCTCAATATCAATTCAATTATTAAAGACAGTCTTTCAGTTATAAAGGATACTTTGATCAGGATAGCCAGGTAAAAAGAAGAAACCCCTTAAAGGAAGAGTTTTTTTTTTTAAAAAAAGGAAGAGTATGGAACTAAGCGAAAAGCTAGAATTGACAAATGAAGGTTTGGCTTTTGTTTGGTAGACAGCGCAAGTGGTGGTCTCAGAATCAAAGGTATTGTCGAAAACGCAGACCTTACCTGTTGTGACTATGATCCTTCTTCCAAAGACAACCCCAAAACTAAAAACACCTGCTAGAGACTTCAAGGCAGCTTGTGAGAACTGTGAGACATTATTTCAAGGAAGACAATGTGAAATGAAATCCACTCTGCTTTACTGGTGGACCTCAGAGATAATGGATCTCCGGAGAGCTAGTCTGAAACCCAGACGCATCACAATAAGAGGTCTAATGTATACTGATTTCAGGAAAAAAGCAGAAGCATATCAGACCACCAGGATAGCAGTTGGGCATTGGACAATCAACAGGAGTAAGGCTGACTGCTAAAGGAGACTTCGGAAGGCTATCGACTCCGATCCGTGGAGTAACCCAGATGCTCTGCACCCGATATTAAACTTCTATAATTTGGAAACCATGGACGGTAACGCAACTACTCTGTTTGTATCACATCCAGTGGGCCATGTGTTTATTAAAGTCTCCAACGTCAGCCAAGATGCCGGACGAGACGGTTTAAGCTAGGTATCCCAATGACGTTGAAGCACTCATCGCTGCGTGATATATTGAGCTTTTCCAGCAAAATTTGAATCAAGTCATGCACATCGTCAAAGAATGGGTGACTGACCACAGAGCTTCTATTGTAATGAACAAGACAGAGATTCTGGTCATTACGAAGAGGGAAATTCACACCATTCTTTGGCTGAATCTATTAAATTGAGTGGTAGAGATATCACGAGCAGCCAAATATCTCACGGTTAAGTTGGACATGAAACTCAGCTGCATGAATAAGATCTTACAAATGGTGATGAGTGCTACTACTAGTGTCACTCAACTTAGTACCATTATGGCTAATAAGGGTGGTCCCCGGTAGAGTAGGAAAAGAATGTAATGCACACAGATCATGCTTTTGTATGGCTCACTAAGTAAGTAACTACCACATCAAGGGAGGCTCACTCGAGTGCAACATCAAACACCACTGAGATTCACATTTGCAAATCGTACAGTGTCCGAGTTTGTTGTTCTGGTAATCACCGTAGTTAAACATGTCTATCTCTTGGCATGAGATAAAAACGATCCATAATAGACAAATTGATGACGGCAAGAACCAAAAAAGAACACATGAAAATCAGATAACCTACGAGACATGACGAGAGACGTTAGAGCCAGCTACGAATAAGATTTTTTTTAGATATTTTATTTGAAACACCGACGCACTCTGTGGTGCGAATTTTAAGGTGAGTATGACTGAAGGGGTGAGTGTGATGATTGTAATGGATCAGATGAGGTGTAGCTTTGTTACTGACAAATATCAGCTGTTTCATTTTTCAGGATCATTAATTAATAGCCCGATGACCAAAGGCAGCTGGTTCCAGTATCGAACCATTAAAAAGCACTAACTTTTCTCAGGATCGAACCGGCAACCTTCAGATTCAAAGGCGAGCTCTTTAACCACTCAGCTACCCAGCCAGCTCATAAGAACATGGAGTCATGGTCAAAGGCACTGGATGCAGATGCAGCGAACAGGTCTCAGTATTTTATTTTTCCAGTTGTGGTCGATGGACTACGGTAATCATCAATCATCAAGCATCAAGTAGGTCCAATGCTGTTTGGAACGTGGGAATCCTGAACTTGACTACTTTCTGACACAATTCTTTTTAGTTTATCGCTATTTTTAGTCATACCTTCACAGGATGGGCAAGACCAGTTCACCTGACTCCGTTTATTGCCCTACATTTCTAACGATGCAAAACATGTATTATTCCGTAGTCCAAGCTGGGAATGGCTGCGCCTGAATTTCCCATGACCACTTGGAGTGGTATCAGTGGTCTCGGTCTGCATGAACATGAAGGAGTATGAGGAAAACTGGGGTTGCTTGTCGCGATTCTTCCAGAAATTCTTCGATCCATGAAGATCTTTTGGAACAATGAACGGCAGATTTTGGCAATTAAGTGTTAAGGCCAGAGTAGGTATAGTGCTAAAAAGTTTTTATTATATATATCTCACACAATTTTTACGTGAAATACGATGGCATAACATTTAGTTTTTCGATTGAAAACCAAAGAACATTTACAAAAAGTGACCACCTGCTGCTGCTCGAGTACGTAACGCCAAAGAGTGTGGATACGCCACTGTACAGTGACAATGTCCCGATCACCCGTTTAAGAGTATCAATTCTTTTCAGATAGAAATGATTTTACATCCACATGTCTGTCTCAAATTCTCCTACTTGCCTCTCAATGCTTGTAAATGAAGTTTTCGGTTCCACAGTACTAAAGTACATAGGGATTAGGATAAGTGGGTATGTAATTTATAGTTAGCTTATTTTGCATGATACTTCTGAATATGAAGGAATTGCAAGTCTTAAGATGCAATAACTTTCATTGAAAGTTACCATACTTCTTAAAATACATAACGTAGTTGCCTTTTGACTTACCATTGCAGCGACTAGAAGGACAATATATAACACGGGACCGATGGACCCGCCTTTACCATGTAACGTCGTTGGAACAGCAATGTAGCCTCATCTTCTTGTCCTCTCTGGGTCCGCAGAATTAGTTGACAAAATGATTAGACTTTCAGAATTGCACTTAAAAAAATATTTGTTGAATTTGTTTAGATTTGATTAAAATAGACTTATTAAATTTGGTTAAAAGGATTATATGAAACATTTTTCTTAATAATAAAACATAAATAAAAATTAAGATATTACAAGAACGTAACATATATAATCACTATTATTCATCTTATGAAACTTAAACAATTCTTCAAGTTAAGAAATTAAAATTATATTTTCCATTTTTAATTTCTTAGAGTTTCAATATTTTCCTTGGCTATAAATAGTTGAATAAAAATATAAAACAAAGTAACTAATATTTTAAAAATTTTATTAAAAATTTGAGCCATGGCTGATTTAATCAAATACCATGTTCTCTGATAATGTTTTGTGAAGTTTATTATAGTATCATATTAACTATAAACAATTTTTTCTTTATTATAACCCAAAAATATAACTTGATAGATTGTAATAACAATCCAGTTCTTAACACTGTTAAACAACTATCAAATACTATCCTTTTTCAACACTTTTATTGCAGGGATTTACCAAATATAAGTTGGTCGTAGATAAGCAACAAACGATTGTATTCCTTTTTAAAGCCACTAGTGAGATTAAATACTCACTCTTGGAAACTTAAATCCTTAAGTTATGTATCATATATTTTTTGCTTATTATATGACTTAAATCTTACTTTTGGCTTAAAGGCCTTCATAATTCAACTGTAGAATAAACTACTAATATTGCCCTTTAAGCTAGGTTTACACGTGAGAGTTTTTAACTCTCGTAGAGATTGGTACTCTCAAATTACTTACAGAAGTGTTTACACTACAGGCAAGTTTTCCGGTTACACATGTCTAAACTCGCAAG
Source organism: Neoaliturus tenellus (assembly GCA_030545055.2). Taxonomy (NCBI): domain Eukaryota; kingdom Metazoa; phylum Arthropoda; class Insecta; order Hemiptera; family Cicadellidae; genus Neoaliturus; species Neoaliturus tenellus. Next base: position 28,420,286 of record CM061532.1, on the reverse strand, counting down.
GTCGAGCTTTCGGAGGGAATTCGTTACTCTCAGCTAGTGTCGACGAGCTAATCTCAGCACCGTTTGCATGACGCGTATCACTCGCAAAAACTCTCACGTGCAAACCTAGCTTTAGCGAGCGTTTAAGTGAAATCTCTATATAAAGAGTCCCCTGTTGTAATAGTTTGCAAAAGTATAGGTAATGTTCGAACATCCATCCAAAATGTAGACACACACGTTTCGCTTGACTGAATCGTCCTTCTCATCAACATATGATCAATCTCTTTTGAGGTTAGGCATACCAAGAAACCAAGACATGAACCATCATGTAACAATCAGCTGATGTGCAAATTGCGTAATTTACATTACAACACTACTTTCGTCAAATGAAAGCTCTCATTGGTCTAGAACCTGAATTTTTTTGTGAAACCCAAATGTTTAAGACCTCATTAAGTAACGGGTTTCAATTTGTTTTAATAATGTATTAATAAGTATTTTACATGGTTCTTGTAATGTATTTATAGGTGCTTATTGCAACTGTCGAAGATTTAAACTGTTATATGAGATGTTTTCCTTTTTATTAAGGTATGTGTTCAAAGGAAATAATTACTTGAGAATATGAACAATGAATATTATATACAGTATTATTATTATATCTTACCTTTTACTTTTAAAGAGCATTTTTAAATCGCATTTGCAAATATATGTTATCTACAGTTTTTAAAAATGTTAGAAAATCATTTAGAATACAGATTTATTTAACTTTGTTGAGATATTTTCAAATATTTTATATTAACTTCACGTGTAAAGGAGGAGGTATACAATAAATTAACACTGAGAAAACCAGATGGTTGATTTTAACAAAAAAATTATTTACCTGTAACGGATTAAAAGTGTTACTATAGCACCGACCGGTTTAAAAGGTTGCCACAACCAACTGAAGTTGGTTAAATATCATGGTTAAATATAACTAACTGTACTTGGTCAAATGACTAACCTATTGGCGTGTGTAAAACCTAACCAAGTAAATTAATTAAAACATTTAGTAGAGAATAACCTTATTAATCGGTGTAAAATAACTAACTCTCTCCATTAAAAATAATTATCATACTGGGTTAGGAGAAACCACTATACACGGTAAATGCGAACCAACTACTTGGTAGAATTGTACCTATCTACTCGGTAGATAGGTACTAATCTACTTGGTTGCTAGGTACCAATGCACTTGGTTGGTGGGTACCAATGCACTTGGTTGGTGGGTACCAATCTACTTGGTTGTTGAGTATCAATCTAGTTAGTCGCTGGTACAGTATCAACCTACTTGTTAGGTTGGTACCAATCTATTGGGTAGGTGGGTACCATACTTGAGGACAGGCAGTTTATTTTTGTCGATTGTTTAAGTTTTTATTTCAAGTTTTGTAATTTTGTTGACAAAATACAAGTTACACTGAGCGAGGAAACTGATGAATATTTTAATTCCCTCCTGACAGAATAGGGGCTCCAGGATTACATTGCATTATTTTTACTTAAGAATGCATTCGATTTAAACTTAGTTGGTTTTGTAGGTAAAGTAATTTTGATAAGTTTATACAATGTGTTTATGTTTTATAAAGGTTTGAGGTCACAAGAACCATAAAAGGTTATCGGTCCTAAGTCCCTATGTCAAGTTAATTTAAAAAAATTCAAACCTTTCTCAGTTGGCCCAGACCCAGACCCACACTTTCAAATAAAATTAAGCCTTCCCCTAGGAGGCAAAAATATCTTTAAATGATTAATAGAAGTAGTGGGGTTTGCCTACTCCTGGCCCAGGTCAAGGTCAGGCGGTTGTAAGTGTTGTAGGGGTTGTAGCGGCTGGGGTTTTTTGACAGTGATGGGTGGGTTTTGGAAGTGGGTCAAGGTCATCCAGAGGGGGTTTTTAAAAAAGGTGAGCCCCGAGGGGTTAGATTGAAGGTGGGTAAAAATTTATTTAATCAAAGAAAAGTAGTGGTTTTATTCGAGGAAGCGTTGGAGTGTTGTTTACTGGCGATGGAGTGGTAGATGCCAAAGGTGATAGCGATGAGAAGATAAAAACATACTATCCACAGTACGCATTTGAATAGTCGTAAAAGCTGAATCATTTCTTGTTGATTCTTTGTTTCTAATTGTAGTCTGTTGATTTCGAGTTTGAGTTTATCCTCTTCCAATTGTGACGTAAATGAAAAATCATCCATCATCTTCGTGTATTAAACGTGTGCAGGTAAAAATGGGTGCGGTGTTGATGGTGAGAAAGTTGGCGATGAAATGAGGAACAGAGATAGGGACAGCTTATATATTACTGTAAAAATAGTGGGGGGTAAAAAAAAAATAATTGTAGTCGACTAAACATCATTATTAGCTGTGTCGGGTGTTGCAGCTTTGGAAGATAGAAGACTATTGTTTGGCAGCTGTAAAACTTCGACGTCTTCGCTTTCCATGTTTTCGTAATCAGAAGAATTGTAGGAAACTTCCACAGTGATAGTAATGGTGTTATTTAGAGTGTTTATTAGATCACTTAAAATTTGAAAAATATTTTGTAATTCTTCTTGTGATTGAACAAGAAAAGTACATTTACTTGTTGTTGAAGGAGAGGAGCTCATTGTTAGGAAGTTGGCAAACAAATGGTGAGCGATGATCAGAGGGTCGCTTATATGTGGGCAAAGGTGGTGGAGGGGGAAGTAGAGGAGTGGGGGAGGTAGAGTGGTGGGGGAGGGTTGATATACCCATATGCAAACCGGCGGCCAGAGCATTTTGCCGCAAAATCCCATTTAGGTAGGTTATGGGTGGTGTGTAGAAATAAGTATTAGCTGTAAAATAAATTAAAAACACTAATAATTTTTAGAAATTAAATATTAAATTTATATTTAACCAGAGCTTGCATTTCTTGTTCCTCGTCGTTTAATTCAACAATTTTAACACCATTAGTTGTCTGTTCCTCTTCCTCTGCACTTTGCGATGATGAAGACATGGAGGTGGCAGAAGAAGATGATGAGGATGAAAATATTTTGGTAGGATTGACGTATTGCACTGTGATGTTGATCCATCTTAAAGGATAGTTATCAATGAGTGTGAGTAAGTTTTGGAATAGTTCTTCCATCTCTTCTCTGTCGGTAATTAAATGTTGAAAGGAAATGAATTTATCATCCATGTTGTTGTCAGTGTGAGTAATGAAATAAGAATGAGAAGCGTATCGAATGATCCGTAGAATATATGTTGTAAAAAATAAGTGGTGGGGGTAATCTCAAGGTCAATCAAATGGAGTTTTAAAAAAGGGCTGCAGTCAGTGACTACAGCTATACATCTGAAGCTTCAACAGGATCAGTAGACCAATCAGATCTGTACTTGCACGCATTTATGATGCATGTACAAAACTTGTCTTTATAACATGCATTACACTCTCGGCAATTAACAATTTTTTCTGGATGAAATTTGATACATCTCTGGGGACAGCAAGTGTGGAAGTATCTTGATTTATAAATCTTGAAGGTTTGCAATTCTGGTGGTGGTAGTTGTTTTGTCTTGCATTTGCAGTAACAAGATCCGAAGAATTCACATTTTCTACAAGCTAATCCGTCTACCATCCATCTTCCTATATCGGTACATTTTTGTTCACAACAATAGCGTGGTTTGTACTCGTCTTTCTTGTTTTCCATGTTGACGCTTCTAAGTTTAGCCAAGAAATGAAGTTGTATAGTGTAGGATAGAGTGTTTTATAGATTAAGAAAAGTGGTGGGGGTAATCTCAAGGTCATTTAAATGGAGTTTTAAAAAAGATCATCTTACAAGTGTAAGATGTATTTATTTAAGATAGTGAGTTTTTATCCTCTTTTTCTTTCTTTATATCTTGTTTGTATTTTTCTTTTTCTTCTTTAGCCATAGCAATGAGATCTTCAGTGGATAGTGGATTTACTTCAGGAAATTTTAGAATTAATTTTGGTTGGAATCCTTCTTTAGTCAATACTTGAAGATCGGACGTCATTTGTTCTACACTTTGATAGTCTTTTCCGTAGATTTTTCCATTGAATTCAATCATCATTCTGTACAACATGGTAGTGGTAGTTGTTTTCGCTGCGTCAGTTGGGAAGCAAATGATGATTCTGTTTAGGTTACGCGTTCCTTTTATAGATGCCACAGCGACCACTCAATATTATTCAACATCAGTAATATTTCTGGAACTTAACATTACTTTGAGTAGATGGTGTTGTAGTTGAAGGTTGTGTGGAAACAAATACTTCTTCATTGCAGAATTTTTGTTTAGGAAACATTCTCATGTTGTTAGCGTAAACATAAATATTTAAACGATAACCACCGGCAAGTAACACTCGCAATTCATTAGTAAAATCGTCGAGTTCTTCAAAAGTTGTGATGGTGGTGGTATCATATGATGCACACTTAACCTTAAGAGACATGTTGTTATTCGTAATTACTGGAGAGCCAACAGAGATGTGTACAGCACAAAAGGTAGTCGTAGACTGATGAGATCCTCAAGAAAATTACGGCCTTTATATACCCTCAAAACTAGGTCAAGGTCACCCAAACGTGTTTTTAAAAAAGCAACATATCGATAGTGCAGAAACACTATCGATATGTTGCCTTTTTTATTTGTTTTTCATTTTTATTTTTTATTTATTTATAATCAGTTACATACATGTACAACAGTATATATAAACTACAGATTAGTTGCTAGTAGGCATAACATGAAATGTAAGTTCAGTAGAGTTGCTTCCGCTAGGACCGTGAGCTGCTAAGTAGAGTGCGCCGGGGTGAATCAGTCGTAAATCTTCATTCTGCAGCAGTTGAACGAAGCGTTTGGGAAGAAATACTTGAAATTTTGGTTCATCACCAGGTGTGTAGGGTGCTTCACTTAGTGTACAATTGATAGCGTCTCCCATTGATGTTTCCATCTTCTTAATAGTGTGAATAATATAATGTTTTTCTTCCTTTAATTCTGAACATTTTTTTGTCGGTAGTATAGTAGATTTAGAATGTTTGTTAAATTGATCAACAAGCGATTGCAGAAAATTTTGTGATGCCATTATCGTCTTCTTGCTATTGTTCGTCTTCTTCTTCTTGTATTTGCGCGTCAGAGGTGTTGACTCCTCGGTGTCTCTCTCACTTTTATACCCATCGCTTCCCCCACCACTTTGCTGGAGATAGGCATTCAAACGATATGCGTTCTTTAAAGCACATTGAGACTGTTGATGTTTAAAGTTTTTAGATGAAATACAGATGTTAGCAAAGTAGCAATAAAAATCCTTCTCTATTTGCACATTTATTACTTCATGGTTTGTATATGCTTGTATCCAATTTGCTTTTTCCAATCCTTTTGTGAAAATAATTTTGAACTCTTTGCAGAAATGATTCATAATGTGTGGCATCATATTGTAAGTTATAAAACCTTCATCCCATCTTAGATTATGAAAATGTTTCATCAACCATTTGTTTGTTACTTTAGCTTTGGTTGTTAATTTGTTGAACGGCAAAGGAGGCATAAATAAAAAATGATAAACAACAGATGTTATCATATCTAGTACTACTAACTCTTTGATTATAAAATTTCCATCATTACCACGGAATGCCTGAAACTCTATAATACCTTGCTTTACTTCCATTATTTCCGTCTTCTTAGAGAATGAAACTCGTTTATCCATGATGACGTTCAGTAGACAACTGGTATGTCAATGCAGATTGGCAGCCTTTTATACTCCAACATTCTTCTTCTTCTTACTTACAATATTCTTTGTCTGTTTAATTTGTTGTCGATTGTTGATTGTTGAAATGTGATTCGTTTTCCTTGTTTTCTTGCTTTTCTTCTTCATCTAAATTAAAGTTGGTTTGATTATGGTGTAACTGTCTCCACATCTCTACTTCATGCGGTATCCTATTGAAAATTGAAGTATCTACTGGACCGTATAGGATTGGAACATATGGTTGTCTATCCAATGCATCAATTAAATAGTCTTTGATAATTGTACTTGAGAATATTAGCTGTTTTAAATATCTTGTTATAGGACCAGTAGCACAAGTTAAAGCGTAAAATTCTTCTTTTGTCAAATGTATTTTTATATTATATTTAGTTAAATCTCTAAATCTAACTAGTTGTTGACCACGTTGTTTAACAATATCGATTTCAATATTTGATTCGAACAAACCTAGTTTTGTTTTTCTTCCAAACGTATTGTTACTCAAATAGCACTCCAAAAGATGTATATGTTTCATAAAAGATTCCCAAGAAGATTCAGTAAAGGTTACCATTTTAGATCCGTGATTCAAAATAACAGTTGGAGAGTAATCCAATGATTTCATTACTCCAGCAGACACAGTCTTTGTCATACAAGAAGAAATAGGATAGAATATTCGAAGAAATACTTCCATTAAGATGTTGGCGGGAATGTTATCGTCAATTTTCCTCTTTTTTGTTTCTTTTTCAACTTCCTCTTCTTTTTCTTCTGTCTTCTTATGTTTAAACTTGAGGAACTCATCCATTTCCTGTTCAACTTGTCTTTCTATATCCAAACTATTGTCAGCCATAAGAGGTGTAGTTTCTTCATTAGCACTTGATGTAGTAGAACTCATCTTGCGGACGATGTTACCCATACGACAATCAAAGATGAAATGAATTGTTAGCTCTTCTTTCTTGCTTTTATACTCGCAGATGACCTAGATATTGTTGATCTTTTGTAAAAACCTTACAAGTCATGCAAATGTTGTATTAATCCTTCTTAAAGTACATTCTTCACAATTCCTATCAGCGGTGTGTAAGTAACTATTTTATCATGTAGAATTAAACAGTATGCTGAAGTTCCATCTGGTATTTTATCTTCAAATTCCATTTCAACTTTTATATCTACACTTGAAGATTTTACGGATTCATTTTGTTTTGAACAATCGATTACAACAATTGGAGCTTTTGAATAAAATTGTTCTGGTGATAGTAGTGGTGTATTTGTCTTACCATAATATGACGATTGAAATCTTGCATACATGTCATATAGAATGGAATAACGTTTCTTGTCAAATGAAACATTTAAACTGTCATATGGAAAGAACTGAGAGTTTAGAAAAACTTTGCAATTCTTTATCTTGCAATGGTCAAATTGACCAGCGTGCGCAGTTATAACATCTTTTCGTTTAGTTTGAAAACCGACTATTATGTACCTTGCTCGTTCTAAATAAGTAGAGGTTTTAACAGTCCATGTTTGTCTTTCTGTTTGAGGCAATATGGGGTATTCATGAAATTCCCAACTTCTAAATGGTATTACAATATCACGGTCAGATTTTAATTTCCTCAATAATAATACTCGGTGTTCATCCGCCAATCTGACATGAGGTACTCTCCACACAACTTTATCCAACTCTAATCGCCATTCCAATTTATCTTCTGTAGTTCCATCTGGTGCTTGTATTACATCTTTATTCGTTGAAGATCTAAGTAGTACCAGTTCTTGCTTAACGTTTATTATTATTCTCTTGTAATCTTCTGCAAATCCCAAAAGTAATCGTAAAGGTACATTAAAATCAAAGTAACCATTTAAATTAGGAGTAATAGTGTCTTTATCAGGAGTTACCCATCCAGCCGAAATTAAAGAATTTTTTTCATGTGGTGTTATTGAAGTTAATCCTTTTAAAGTTGTTGATATACCAACTTTTTTTGTTGAATCAACTGTTACTCCAGATATTTCATATCTAATTTTATCAAACAGATATGCCATAGGGTTATTTATAAAAGGAACAGTTGAACCAGTTTTTCCATCCAATTTTGTTACTCTTCCTTCGATATATAAATAACTTTCACATGGTAAAGTATAAATATCTTGTTGTTGAATAGGAATCCTTATTTCATCATTATTATTTAATTTTGATGAAGTGTAAGGGTTGTGAGTGTGATATTCCTTCTCCGATAGGGTTTCGTCGAATGTCGGTCCTTGTGCTATATCCAGTATATCCATGGTTGGCAAGTTTTAGTCCGATATTCTGTAGGAAGCGTATGTTGTCCGGTGTTAACTCGTCGAATGTTGAGGAGCTACTGAGCTCCCGGCTCTTCCGTTGTGGTTTAAATGATAATCCCATGTTGACTTTATGTTGCCGCTCTGATATGTAATCGTATAGTTATGGTTTCTCCTCTAAAGTCAACACTAATGCCGTCTTGATCCAATATGTTCAGTACGATGTCTGAAATGAAACTGGTGTTTAATGGTAGGTATATCAGGTTTTGTGGCTTCTCAACTATTTTAAAACCAGGAGCTACTGTCGGGTAAAATGTGTGTAATATATGTTGATTTACTCCATCTCTATATGATCCGTGTATAATATTACACGTTGCATCAATACTGTTCACCTTTAATATTGTTACTGTTGTATCGCCAGTATAATCATTTCCAGGAGCTAAAATTCCTTTCTTCTTTGAAAATCCGAGCAAATTGCCGATTGAGTGGTCTAAGCTAAAATCTATATAATACTTTGAAGTTATTTCTGCTTTTAATGTATTATTATTACCTTTTATAGAAATATTTTCTTTTCCAAGTTTCTTTTGTAATACTTGGTTTATATCGTCTATTTCATATGCTCCTGTAGATAATGGAATTATTTTTAATTGTGAACAATTTCATTTTTCATCTTTACTCTCATAATAATGTAGTAAATTATTCTTTCCTTCTGTAACATTGGGAATTGAATTGTATGTAGTTAAATCCAATAATGCTGCTTCCCATAGTTTATCCATAGATAAACGTAACGCTGGGAAAAGTGTACTTTTTAATGTTGATGAATTTCCGCTTAGCGACACTGTATACGATGACATCTTAAAGCTGACTTATGCTCTTCGCTAGGAACTCTAAACATAAATGTCCGCATATTTCCGTATTGCTAGGTTGCTCTCTTTTGTAGTTGTAGAATATATTCTTAGAGTTCCGAAAATAATGTTGAAGTTCTTTTGGTGGTGGTAAATTTCCAAAACTATCAAAGTAGTAAACATTTTCTCCAAGTTTTTTATAACATACCCAATGAGTACCTGGTCCATAATTAGAGTCTAAATTTACTATTCCAGTTTCATTTTTCCACACTCTATTTGGTAATGTATCTTTCATAAAAACTCCTCTAAAGAATGGTATTCTTAAACATTTTACATATTTTGACAATTGATGATTTGTTAATGCTTCATTTGGAATTATCAATTTATTTTTCTCATTTAATACACACGGTATGGTCTTAAGTAAAGACCCGATCCGTTTTTTACCATTGACCATATGGATGTTTTCTTGACTTTTCTTTTAGGGGTAGTGCGACGTCTTCTTTTAATGTTCCCGCCTCTTTTTGCAGCTTCTTTTTTGTTAGGTTTTCTTCCGCGTCGTCTTCCACCACCAAACTTAGCTTTCGTCTTCATGGCTGTTGTTACTGCCCAAGCTGCTGCTTTTTCTGCAATACTGGCGTCACTTGATTTAACTCTTTGCCAAGCTTTTTCCGCTAGCACTCTATCTGCTATTGATCTATTTTTTGAATCTGCAAACTTAGAATACGCTATATCGTGTTCTTTGCAGGCTTGATCCAATTTATTAATTCCAGGATCTCCTCTTGCTAAACGTTTTGCCAACTTAGTTCCAGGTCCACAATATTGATAACCTCCGGGCAGATGAAATTCGTATGGTAGAGCGTCTATTGTTCTATTTAGAACAGCACCAACAGGAATCCGTCTGAGCAGGGATAACGCAGCTGATGTAATACCACGTCCTTTCTTGCCGCTGTCTTGACGGAGACTGAGCGGTGCGGTCTTCATTATGTCGTCTTATATAACCAGCGTGTTTACTCCACGAGCTGCTTTACATAAATGAATACCTTATGCACAATTTTTATATTTAAATATTTAATTATTCAAATTAATTACATACTGATTTATGATTCTATTTTTAATCCAAGCTTCTCGTTCATCGGGTTGAATTATTACATGACTCGTTGTACTAGCTATATGATTGTGGGTATCAATAGGTAAATTGCCCACTATTCTTATTAAACAATCTAAAGTTACAGCATCTTTCGGATGTTGAGGATCGTGTAACTGCATAATACGTTTATCATTACACGTGTAAGCGGTCGAATCACTTTTTGATGTTGTTATGACTTGTCCAATAGTAGCAGCATCATTAAAATCTTCACCTGGTGAAATATTAATTATTTTCTTCATTTTAGCATCAAATTTGGTTCCATTGCGTTTATCCCAAGTTATTGTTTGTTTCACTGTAACACAATCATTTTCTTCATAACCAGGCATTATATTTTTTATTCTTCTATTATGACCTTCATATGTGCCTAATAAAGGACCGCCCGCAATTAATGTTTGTGCCATTAAAGGTACATCCGAACTTTTTTGACCAAATCTTCCATTTGTTATTCTTTTACCTCCCGCATCCCATTCATCATTACTTCCTTGCATTAAATCAAACTTTTCATTTCCATGTATAAATGTATTTCCTCGCTTTAGCACGGCATCTTCATGTTTTACAAAATTTGATGTTCCCCTTTTTAATTCTTTAGATAATTGTTCTATAGTAACAGCGTCTTTTGGTTGAGAACCAAATTTTACATTTGACAATGCTTTTCCATGACAATCTGTTTCATCAGCATCTTGTAAAATACAGTTGTCCTTGATGTATTTCAGGTTTACAGCATCACCGTCTTCCTTTGGGTATCCAATGTCATTTATAATAAACTTATAAAAAGAAAATCCTCGTTGAGTCTTTTCCGGTATTATAGAATGTAAATATTCTTTATTAACTGAATCTTTATCATTTTTTGGATTTGCCACATTGGTTATCCTATGATTTCCAGCATCATATGTTTGTCCATCTTTTAAATTGTTACCCCACTGCAATTTTAAAGTGTTGGAAAGTTCAGATGATAAATACTCTTTAGTAATTGCATCAGAACTGTCAGTTGGTTTACCAACATTAATTATTCTATGTGATTTAACATCGTAAGTATTCTTGTTTAATTTTAATGATGTTGAAGTTGCTTCTTTTACTGTTTTTAAATTTGCTCCATCAGTATCTTCTTCTGGGTCTTTAACAAATTTTAAACGTTTGTTACTCATATCATAGTCACCTTCAGGTGTTTGTGGCAATCCACTTCTTTTTCTGTTTTCTCCTCCTTGTACTCCTAGCCCGGAGTACCGTCCGAACTTGTCGACACTCATGATTGAACTGATCCACTGTATACTCACAGCTCTCTTATATATCCGTAATGATTTATACAACTATTCCACGATTTCGAAGTTCGTCAACTCAAGCCACCCATTCATTATTTAAACCTGTATGACCAGCTTCCATGGCTTCATGTAATAGTCTCATTCTATCGACCAATTTGTTTATATCATTATAGTAAATCACATTTGTATTATATAGGTTTTTCATTAAACCTTTACCAGACGTTGAAGATTCTCCTTTTTTTCTTTTTACCATATTCATCCATAAGTGATAAGTCCATAAGTGATAAAAATTTCCTCTTTAGCGGTTTCTTCAAAGCAGGCGCAGTTCGTAATGTTGGTAGTTTTCTCAGGGGATACAATCTTTTTATTACAACTGTATATTTAGTTGCGCGTGTTCTATTTATCATTGAATCTTTGGAGTAATTCTTCTTATGAGCATTAGTATTTTGCAAAATTTCTTTAAAAGTATTTAAATCTTGTAGTGTATATTTTATAGGTATATTTTTAAAAATCAGTTCAAATAATCCTTTTGTTCCTTTATATTTATGCTCACCAATAACAATGTCATCATCTTCAGTCAAATGTACTTTTGAATCTCCTATTTTTAATTCATTTCCATCAATTTTCGCTCCATATACATGTGACTTGTGTAGTTTTGGGTTAGCTTTTATTTCATGTAACATCCTTCATGATATACTTTCTTCCAAGAGGTCCTTGTTGCAATATATCACTACTTAATTTTGTTAGATTTGGAATTGATTGTTCTGCTTCAGGTATATGTTGTTCTTGTTCTTCTTCTTTTTGAACATTTATTTCTGGTTCTTCTTGTCTTGTTTCTTCTTCTTTTGAGAAACTTCACTATCACTTGTGTAAGAATCATCATCTTCTTCCTTTTTCAAAGTCTTTACTTCAAATTTAGAAACGGGTAGTAAAACATCTCCTTCATAATGAGGTTTACCAATTGTTTCTGTTATCTGTTTTAAAGGTTCTGTAATAGGCTTAAATGTAGTCTCCAGAAATTCTTCTCTTTCATTCAAACCCATTCTTAATGCTCGATTTTTAAGTCTAATCGAGTCACTCAGTGATTTTATTTCTTTTAATAGTTTTTCTTGGTTCACCATGTTTATGCTGCGAGGTCCAATCTATTACTAAACGTATCATCAATCGTTCAATGGATTAATACAAACTTATCCAATCCTATACGATATCTTCCATTTTTTATAGCTTCTTCTTTCATAATAACAAGAAATCCATATTTTTCAGCCCATGCTTTGCCACACATTTCTTTAAATTTATCAAATGACATGTCTGCATTCACATGATCATAATATATGTGCTTTAAATTTGTTTCATCTTGCTTAAAGATAATTAGTAGATTTGCATTATCTCTTATTAGTTGTTTTGGAATTTTACTGTAAGTTTGACCAATATAAATGCTATCAATATTGTAATGTCTTCCCATGGCAAAATAACTTCTAATAGTGTCATGGTTTTCACAAGATACATCATCAAATATAAATATAGAAAATGGTTTAGCCTCGTTTGGCTCCATTATAGTTTCACTAGCATTAAACTTGTAAAAATTAACTTCAGGTACACTTGCAAGTACTTTATCCAGTAATTGGTATTTGGGTTGTTGCAAAGATTTAGAAAAGATGTAAATGTTGTTGAAACGTAATCCTTTAGGATTTGTTATTAAGTTAAAAACCACATTTGTCTTTCCACAATTTGATGGTCCAGTTATTAAACATCTTATTGTGTTTGGCAGTAATTCACCATGTTTTCCATGATTTAACTTGTCGTTGTCAACTGTTAATTCATCAATATTATTAATAAAAAATCGATCCTTTTGTTGCACAATCTCCATCTTGTGTAAAGGTTAAACATGTAATGACTTCATAAATTGCTACACTAAGTCTTTTGTAGGGATCCAAGAGTCTTCACTTTTATCAAATCCCAACCAACGTACTTTCACCTTATTCTTTTTTCTTTGTAAAATTTTTTCAACAAGATATACATCGCCAACTGATGATTTTAGCAATTCATGTCCGTAGAATCCACCTTCGAGTAATTCACCCTTGTTGTCCTTTAAAATGTAGGTTTCAGGTATTGTTGGTTGTACTTTATAGATTGTAAATACTTCATTAGTCCAGTTTGGCAGATACCTTTTGCTAAATACTCCTTTATACTTACTTATACGAACTTTATCATCAACTTTAAATGTTTTGGGCTGCATTTTTTCATGTTTAGGAGTAGTATTATTTTTAATACGTTTTAATACCATTTTAGCATTGGCACTATTTACTTCATTAGGCTTCATACCAATGGTTCGATGATACTTATTGTTATATTCTTTTATAAGTTGTGGTAATATATCATACCAAATATATGATCCTCGTTTGGAAAATGTTTTATACATTGCTCCTTTTAACGTTCTGTTAAATCTTTCTATTATTTAAGCTTTAACTTCAGAATTTGTAGAATAATGATTTATTTTATACTTCTTCATTAAAGCTGCAAAGTCTTTGTTAAAATATTCTTTTCCATCATCAGTTTGTAGATGTTTGATGTTGAAATTATTTCTTTGTATAGCCATTTCCATACCTTTTGTAACACTTTTACCAGTCTTGTCCTTTAGTGGTAAAGCATCACTCACTTTAGTAAAACAGTCTATAATCGCTAAAATGTATTTGAATCCTTTATTTAATTTACTATGTGGTATCATTTCAATAAGATCGGCTTGGAAAAGATCATTCATTCCTTTTATAATTGTATTTCTTCTAGGAAATTTTCTTCTTGCCGGCTTATGAAGTTCATTTACAATCTTGTTCCTTAAATCTTCCATCTTCAGTTGTGTCTTCCACACCGCTTGTAAAAGTACAGATCTCTAAAAATGGTTTATCCTCTTTTATATGGTTGGATTATAGGTCAAGGCCATATTACATTGGTGTAAAAAAAGAGGGAACATGACATTGAGCTTGTCATGTCCCCTCTTCTTTACAGAAAGGAAAAAGGAAGAAGGTAAAGGACGAAGAATAGGTTTACTGGTCGATAGGGTATAATGAATAATGTCCAAATGGTAGAGTTTTTATATTATCTTCCAGGATATACCTCTTATCATCCTTACAACTCAAAGCCCATTTGGTTTGCTTTACACTGAAGAGACGATGGTTGAAGCTTCTTATGGTGTTAAATGTTGCTGTTGTCTCAACATGTTCAAATAAGCATCTCTTGTATTCTTCAAACTGTACATTCTTCTTCAGGTATGAGGTTTTTATACCTTTGGCCTTCTTCACGATTTCATGTTCTCTTTTTTCATTTTTGTACAATTTAAATGAATACAATTTAGACATTAAAGCAACAACCTCTTCCATTGGCACGCTATTTGTTTCGTCTTTGAACTTTCCCAATACCTTTTTATTTCTACCATTGTCGTAGTTGGGATGGTCTTGTGGATAATCAGAAAAGTCAAAGTCGTTATTGTAGATAAAACAGCGTAGGTCTTCATACATATCTTTAGTTCTTATCCAATAAATAAAAGCGTCCGTATCCATGTATACAATGCCGATGTTTTCTCTTCCATAAAATTTAACCATCTTGTTGTAATGGAAGTCATACATGTGGATCTTTGAAATATCTAGAATAGACATCCCCACATATAAAGGACGATCCATTGTAATTGAAATTTTGTTCATGGAAACAGCTACAAGATTTTCGTTGATTATTATGGATGATCCAAAGTTAGGTTTTTGTACCAGCTTTTGTAGTTTCACCGGATCACTAACTAATTTCACATTCTTATGCTTTCTTTTGTTTTCCAGTGTCTTGCCAAATATCGCATTATTCATCAATTTAAAAAAGTCCTTTTGAAAATTAGATGTAGCTGCAGTTCTTCTTTTTGTGTTATTGTCAATGTATGACTTTAACCAACAGGATTGAGAAAATTGTAAAGCTCTATTAATTTTTGTTATTCTCAATCCTAATTCTAGGGCTTGTTGTATTACCCAATAATGAGCAACATATCTTGATTTGTTGGTTAAAGTCATCATTAATTTAGGCCATCTACCGGTTGGTGATATTTCTGTCTTGGCCAGTAGAGGTAAATCATAATGGTGGTCGTGCAAATGTTCAGGGTACTCAATATCTACATCCAAAATATAACCAGTATCTCCATGTTTTGCTATATCCATGATGTTTCCAATAGAATCAGGGTCTACCCATTTAAATT